>OZ014556.1:3676458-3895896 GCA_963966155.1 Clivina fossor | reverse complement strand
TTTTTTACAAGGTTATGACTGTTTTTTTACAAGATTATGAAGTTTCGAACAAGGTTATGTCTGTTTTTCACAAGATTATGTATGTTTTTCACAAGAATATGACTGTTTTTTACAAGGTTATGTCTGTTTTTCACAAGGTCATGTTTATTTTTCACAAGGTTATGACTGTTTATACAAGGTTATGACTGTTTTTTACAAGATTATGAAGTTCTTCACAAGATTATGTCTGTTTTGTACAAGATTATGTCTGTTTTTCACAAGATTATGTCTGTTTTTCACAAGATTATGTCTGTTTTTCACAAGGTTATGTCTGTTTTTCTCAAGGTTATGTCTGTTTTTTACAAGATTATGAAGTTTTTCACAAGATAATGTCTGTTTTTCACAAGGTTATTTCTGTTTTTCACAAGATTATGACTGTTTTTTTTTACAAGATTATGTCTGTTTTTCACAAGATCATGTTTGTTTTTCACAAGGTTTTGACTGTTTTTTACAAGATTATGAAGTTTCGAACAAGATTATGTCTGTTTTTCACAAGATTATCTTTATTGATTAATATTATTAACTCCCCCCCTTGACAAGTTTCTAGCTACGCCACTGAAATAATGTGCGTGTGTATTTTTGCATATAATGCATATTTATATACGAGAAATTTAAATATGTGATTTATAAATTTGTAATGTGTAATGTATTCCAGGATGTATTACTTTTTTAAGATTTATCGGCCCTGAAGCTTGATTTTCTGGTCTAGAGGCTTGATTTCTATTTTTAAATAAAGTCAAAAGATATAAGTTTATTAAAAATGAAAGAACTTCAA
Organism: Clivina fossor; assembly: GCA_963966155.1. Taxonomy (NCBI): domain Eukaryota; kingdom Metazoa; phylum Arthropoda; class Insecta; order Coleoptera; family Carabidae; genus Clivina; species Clivina fossor. Next base: position 3,895,082 of record OZ014556.1, on the reverse strand, counting down.
ATTGATAGTTCTGTGCTAATATTTACTAATAATCGACGTTGTAGGCAAAAGTTGGTGTTAGTCAGTTAAGATGGTTCGGACATGTAGAGCGAATGTCTAATGAACGTCTGGTTAAAAAGATTTATTTGAATGATTTTGATGGTTTACGTTTGCAGGTGGATGGACGATGAGTAGTTGGAGTGGTGTGTGGATTGAGAGAGTGGCTTGCTTGCAGCGAAAGTTTCCAAGTAGTAGAAATAGAAGAGCATGTATGAGAGACGAATTATGAATGTGGATGAAGCGAAAGTTGCTTGTTTGGATACTAATTTTTGGAGGCGACTTATTTCAGGATGATGAAAAGAGTTTGTGCCACACGACGTTTTGACGACGTTTACATTAACATGTAAATAAAAATAAAATATATATAATTATAGTAAAAAATCTTTCAAAACTCATTCTATTAAAATAAAATGGATAAATTTGTCTAGTACCCAAGATAGGGTCATGTGGTTTTGGTTTTTTTCAGTGATGCCAACTTTCCGAGAAAAAAATACTAAAGTTTTTAAAAATTCATATTGGCTACATTACTTATCCGATTTTGATCAAATTTTCGGAAAAGATTTGCCTAATACTCCCATTAATTATATAATTTTATTAATGTCCAGTGTTGGCAACTTTCCGAAAAAAAAAATTACAAAATTTTTAGAAAAATTTATTATTGCCATGTTATTTAACCGATTTTACTCGAAATTTTCACAAAAGATTCTCCTACTTCATATAATTTACGTAATTTTAACAAAATACAGTGTTGCTAACTTTCCGAGAAAAAAGAATCTAAAATTTTTAAAAATACATTGTAACCACTTTATTTAACCGATTTTAATCAAAATTTTATAAAAGATTCACCTAGTGCCTAAATAAATTATGCAATTTTTAAAAAATCCCAAATTTTTTTTTAAATTTATTGTGGCTAAATTATTTATTCGATTTTGCTGAAATGTTCCTCAAAGTTTCTCCTAGTGCCCCCGGACATGAACTATAATTTTAATAAAAATATTGTATTACCAACTTTCTTAGAAATGTCTGTTTTTCACAATATTATGTCTGTTTTTCACAAGGTTATGTATGTTTTTCACAAGATTATGAAGTTTTTCACAAAATTATGTCTGTTTTTCACAAGGTTATGTCTGTTTTTTACAAGATTATGAAGTTTTTCACAAGATTATGTCTGTTTTTTACAAGGTTATGTATGTTTTTCACAAGGTTATGTCTGTTTTTTACAAGATTATGTTTGTTTTTCACAAGATAATGTCTGTTTTTCACGATTATGACTGTTTTTCACAAGATTATGTCTGTTTTTTACAAGGTTATGTATGTTTTTCACAAGGTTATGTCTGTTTTTTACAAGATTATGTTTGTTTTTCACAAGATAATGTCTGTTTTTCACAAGGTTATGTATGTTTTTCACAAGATTATATATATATATATATATATATATATATATATATATATATGGGTTTACCCATATACACTTCTAATCTTGTTGAAATAGTTACTAAAAATAGTTATATATACGAATATTGTACTCATTTATATTACATTTCAAAATAATTTTTTATTTTTTTTTATTTTTCTTTCTTTAATAATTCTTTTCAACTCTGTAAGTTATTGCTTCTTTATACAAATCGTAATATATATATATATAATTTATATTTTTATATTTTTACTTTTGCGTGTGCAATGAAAAATTCGAATGAATTTATGGTTAATGTGGTTCTTTGCGAAATAAAAATTTGTAATTTATATATTATGACGTTTTTCTGAGTATTATTTTATTTATTATTTATTTTATTTTTGGCTCCTACCTGAATCCGCCATACGGCTCCGGCTACAGTTGGTTTGGTAGGCAATAGGGGTGGGTTTCAGAGGCGCCACTGAGATATAAAAAATTTACAAGTATCGCAGAAACTCGAAGGCCAAAGGTTTGGACAATTACACAAGGAAACACAAATTTATTGGATAATGGTTTCAGTTTTGTTTATGGAATTATTTATTATGTATTTATTTTTTTTTTTTTTGAAATGAAACTCAATTTGATGCAGCAGAATTGAATTTAAATAAATTTTATTTAGTTTAGTAATTTTTCTCACAGAGTTTTAAATTATTATATTGACTACAAATTGTTTAATTGATTTTTGGGGCAACAAAGATATGATTGATAGATCTTACGCTTATGGAAGTTACCGAGCAAGGTCCTAGCTAAGTCCTCTTCTTGTTGGAGTAGAAGGCTGAAGGCATCCAGCCAGGACTGTGAGTTGGTACAGCTCGTGGACGACAAAGATAAGCTCAAGTGGACGACAAATATAAGCTCAAGTGGTCGGGCTGATTTTCGTGAAACGAGCGATTTAAATCCTCAGTGATCTAGTCACCTAATATTTGGAACTGGAACGATTTTCCTGAGCCGTGTTTCGGATAGATCGATTTTTATCAGCGTACTTTGTCTTAACTGACTGAGGCTGGTTCCACCTGGAGACGACGACCAAACGACACAGCCCTAAACTGAATCCTCCAGCAACAACTACACCAACCCTGAAAAATCATATACAAACAACAGTATCCTTGCTACGACTGACAAAATTTTACACAAGATAGAAATTAAGTTGCCCAATAAAAATCACTGCTCGTGAGCTTACAATGTTTTCTAACTTGAACAGAATAATAATGTAACTAAGCGAGAATGTCATACACAAACTATTTAAAATATTTAGCAAAAATCTTAGTACAATTCAAATACAAAAAATTACAATAATTGAAACAATAGTAAATCGCAAATAAAACAAATTGAGCAGAATAATTAATACAATTTAAATACCAAAATGTTAATAATTTCATCAATATCAAACAATAAATAATTACCAAATATAATTTAACATTAGGGCAGATATCAAATAAATACAAAAATCGTTACAAAAACCAATGCTACTTACATTTGCTCTTATTGTGTGAAAATGCTACCACGGAATGCTCCAACTCGAACTTCGCAGAATCTTATTAATTTTTTAGATTGAAGCCAACAGCAAAAAATCGACAACAAGAAAGCTGGCTTCAACAATCTAAATACTCGAACATCAACTACAATAAATACAAATTAATAAGAAATGACGAGATCTCAGCTAATGCTGCGCCAACAGCGAAGTTCGAAAAACAAGAATCTTTCACACAAAAAGGAACGATGTCACACACAGCACAGAATTCTCAAACAACAAAAAATTATACACAGAAAATAGGAATTTTAACAGGAAGTAAAGACGGAAGGACAATGACTCGAGTCACAAAATAGAATCACAAACACTACATGATTATGGCCCGGACTCCGGCTGTGCTAAAAACGATAGCAGAAAAAGCACGTTTTTTCATCATCAAAATTAACATACTCAAAATTACGAAATTAACTCAAATAAAACAAAAATATTAATCTCGATCACTAACACGAACATTATTAAATCATATTTTATCAATAAAAACCGAAATTAATAACGGATGACGAAAATAAAACAAGATATTAAATTCAAACTTACATATCCGATCTCAACATAACCGCAGCCAGTACCACAATGACTTGTTCATGCATAGTTTCCGGCAAGCTAGCGAACGCTCGTGACCTGACGTCATAGCCAAAAAAATAGTTTTTCGCGAAATTTGAACTTGCAATATTTAACCAAATTGTAACAATAAAAAATTGTTACACTCCCCTTTTTCCTCTAAAAAACAAAAATTCGTAAGCGTCGTAATACAACATATCGTCACCGTACGATACATAGAGTCTTTCATCTTGAATTACACGTACGGCAACAATCAACAAACTAACCGAAGAATCAAAATAAAATTCGTACGCGTTCCAATACAACTATCGTCGCACGCGAGACATGGCACATAGCCCTGAGATTTACACGCGCTGCAACAATCAACAACTAACCGAAGAATCAAAACTATCGTCGCCCGCGAGACATGGCACATAGCCCCGAGATTTACACGCGGTACAACAATCAAAAAAATACGAAGAGTGGCTCTCAAAAGCCCGAATACTAGAACGCCGGTACGAAGGGAACGATAATTTTCGCCATCACTGCAACAAACAAGCCGAGGGCTACTACGCAGAGCGAAAACTCGTTCAAACAATACGCGAAGATCACGCTAACTCTCACCAAAAAATAAACCGAACCGTGAGAGAGCGCTAAACGAAAATACGGTAATTTTCGCCAACAAAATTAACTTACGACGAGAGAGGAACGAGAGAGAGTTTGCACAAAAACGGTTACTCGCGCGACTATGACAAAAAATACGACACGAGAGAGCTAAACGATAAATGCAATAATTCACGCCCGAATAATATCAATACGATAATAGAGAGTTGCGAGAACGGAAACAGAGAGCGATAGCAAGAGAGGGTGAGAGGAATGATAAGAGGAAGGATGAGCAAAATGATGAGAGGAATGCTGAGAGAGTGTCAGTTAAGTTCACAAGTTAAAATCTCTAAATTTTCTCGACAAAATTATACTGAAAAATACGCACGCGATAGCTTTAATATTATAACGAATAAACAGCGTCGCTAAACCGTCAGAGGAAGGTTGGATAAAGCAAAAGTGTGTATCATACCCAAAAGATCATGCAACTTAGATTTACAGCACCGTGCATCCAATTCAGCAGGCAAACATAAAGCGGTTTGAACAAGCGAGGCACCCTCCAACTCCAACTGCAATAACCCCGTCAAGACTGTCCTCAAATCTGCGATCGTACCAGTGTTATCAGCATTCCGGATAGACAATTCATATATAATTTCCTCATCGGAAAGATGCTCAAGACCGAACGGTAAATTGGCCATAGTAACAGAAAAATACAATATTAATACAAGAAAATATACGGTGTGTAGCAATGGTTTTACAACAGAATATAACAATAATTTTCTTATACACTAAAATCGAATAATAAGTAACAACTATACTGAATAATTAGTAGCACTGATTTTTATAAGCAATACAACTCAAAACAAAACCATTAACCAATCTAAGGAAGGAATGATAGGATTTTTACCACACCTGATGAATAATTGTATGTCACGATTAAGTATAACCAAAATAAAATATCAAATATCAATTACAAAAGACGCTAATCAGAAAATCAACAAAAGCCCCAAGTTGGGAGGCGCCAAAATATGTATGACGTTTTTCTGAGTATTATTTTATTTATTATTTATTTTATTTTTGGCTCCTACCTGAATCCGCCATACGGCTCCTGCTACAGTTGGTTTGGTAGGCAATAGGGGTGGGTTTCAGAGGCGCCACTGAGATATAAAAAATTTACAAGTATCGCAGAAACTCGAAGGCCAAAGGTTTGGACAATTACACAAGGAAACACAAATTTATTGGATAATGGTTTCAGTTTTGTTTATGGAATTATTTATTATGTATTTATTTTTTTTTTTTTTGAAATGAAACTCAATTTGATGCAGCAGAATTGAATTTAAATAAATTTTATTTAGTTTAGTAATTTTTCTCACAGAGTTTTAAATTATTATATTGACTACAAATTGTTTAATTGATTTTTGGGGCAACAAAGATATGATTGATAGATCTTACGCTTATGGAAGTTACCGAGCAAGGTCCTAGCTAAGTCCTCTTCTTGTTGGAGTAGAAGGCTGAAGGCATCCAGCCAGGACTGTGAGTTGGTACAGCTCGTGGACGACAAAGATAAGCTCAAGTGGACGACAAATATAAGCTCAAGTGGTCGGGCTGATTTTCGTGAAACAAGCGATTTAAATCCTCAGTGATCTAGTCACCTAATATTTGGAACTGGAACGATTTTCCTGAGCCGTGTTTCGGATAGATCGATTTTTATCAGCGTACTTTGTCTTAACTGACTGAGGCTGGTTCCACCTGGAGACGACGACCAAACGACACAGCCCTAAACTGAATCCTCCAGCAACAACTACACCAACCCTGAAAAATCATATACAAACAACAGTATCCTTGCTACGACTGACAAAATTTTACACAAGATAGAAATTAAGTTGCCCAATAAAAATCACTGCTCGTGAGCTTACAATGTTTTCTAACTTGAACAGAATAATAATGTAACTAAGCGAGAATGTCATACACAAACTATTTAAAATATTTAGCAAAAATCTTAGTACAATTCAAATACAAAAAATTACAATAATTGAAACAATAGTAAATCGCAAATAAAACAAATTGAGCAGAATAATTAATACAATTTAAATACCAAAATGTTAATAATTTCATCAATATCAAACAATAAATAATTACCAAATATAATTTAACATTAGGGCAGATATCAAATAAATACAAAAATCGTTACAAAAACCAATGCTACTTACATTTGCTCTTATTGTGTGAAAATGCTACCACGGAATGCTCCAACTCGAACTTCGCAGAATCTTATTAATTTTTTAGATTGAAGCCAACAGCAAAAAATCGACAACAAGAAAGCTGGCTTCAACAATCTAAATACTCGAACATCAACTACAATAAATACAAATTAATAAGAAATGACGAGATCTCAGCTAATGCTGCGCCAACAGCGAAGTTCGAAAAACAAGAATCTTTCACACAAAAAGGAACGATGTCACACACAGCACAGAATTCTCAAACAACAAAAAATTATACACAGAAAATAGGAATTTTAACGGGAAGTAAAGACGGAAGGACAATGACTCGAGTCACAAAATAGAATCACAAACACTACATGATTATGGCCCGGACTCCGGCTGTGCTAAAAACGATAGCAGAAAAAGCACGTTTTTTCATCATCAAAATTAACATACTCAAAATTACGAAATTAACTCAAATAAAACAAAAATATTAATCTCGATCACTAACACGAACATTATTAAATCATATTTTATCAATAAAAACCGAAATTAATAACGGATGACGAAAATAAAACAAGATATTAAATTCAAACTTACATATCCGATCTCAACACAACCGCAGCCAGTACCACAATGACTTGTTCATGCATAGTTTCCGGCAAGCTAGCGAACGCTCGTGACCTGACGTCATAGCCAAAAAAATAGTTTTTCGCGAAATTTGAACTTGCAATATTTAACCAAATTGTAACAATAAAAAATTGTTACAATATATATATATATATATATATATATATATATATATATATATATATAAGAAAACTTTAAAAATTAGCCTCGAGAGTATATTAAAACAAGATTAAAAGAAATATATATATATATATATATATATATATATATATATATATATTTAAACATTTTATATTTTATATTATTCACATAAACAAACAAATCCAAACCATCGGTAATCAAATTTCTAAACAGATCAAAATATCCTAAATAAAGTACAGGTAATACACTTTCGATTTCTACCAAAAAATATGTGTCACGTTTAAATATCTGAAAGAAATATTAATCTTTACGTGCTTGCTATCATAACCCTCTGACCATTGTCGGTGCCAGTGGTCGCAAATTGGTGGCACGTAACCATATTTGAACAATAAAAAAACGAAAAACAAAATTTAATTAAAATAACTTTCTGTCATCGTTCTCCAGTCACTAAACTTAGTATAAGCAAAACCATTACAAATATTTAAATTCTAGCATGATGTACATATATAACATTAAAATATATGCCTGCTTTTTTTTGCAATTTCCTACAAATTTCTATCACTACCTAATAGTAACTAATATAACCAAATATAATACGCACATACACACATCATTGTAATTTTTTTTTTAGATATAATTAATTATAATATTAAAATGTTGCTAGCCGACTAGTAAAATTCAGAAAATTACGGTTAATATGTAATATGAGTTTGGTATCCCCTGGTCTATACTATGCGTTGTCCTTTGTAAGTTGCAAAGAACCATAAAATAATAAACCCCAGAAGGGTAGATGGGGGCTATGACCTATGAAACAAAATTCTATAGCAACATACCATTGAAAATAAAAGTGAAATTTATTTCTTATACACACAAAATAAATATTACTATCTCTGTAATATTAAAGTCAAAATTAAATACGTATTATTTCTTAAATTAAAATAAATATCTACGCCCCAGTACATTGGAACCTATCTCTGTAATTTTTTCTAAATAAATCACATAAATTATAACATTTGTTGATCTATTGGCCTGTCTGTCAAATAAACGAAATATAAATTAATATTAGTGTTGTAATAGTTTGTCCGTCCTACGCCCCTATATATTCAAACTACTGAACCCGGACGTGGCTGTGTGTCTACAAATAAACAGTTTATAAATAATAAAATTATTTCCTAATAAAATTTCAAATCATTCTTTAGTACTCAAAAGTGCTTGCATTCGGGCTTCAAAAAACTTTCAATCCTGGTCTCCGGTGCCAATTGTAACGCGGCGAAATTTAGAATTAAATATCAAATTAATTAAACGACAATTAACCATTTAAATTTAGAAAACTTTAATTATTCCGTGATTTTAGGACCCAACTACGTTATGTAAATGAATAACAAAAATTTAAGTAACCCCAGTGAACTTTAAAAGTCGCCGAACTGCAAACAGGAAAGTACATAAAATGATTTGAAATAAAAGTCACATTTAGTTTAACTATGTCGATTTATTGTGCATGAGAAATTTGTAAAATTATATAATTATTTAAATATTTCAATATTTTTAGTGTTTGTCTGTATTTTGTTTACAATTTCATTAAAAGATTTTGAATAAATTGTTAGTGGCGGCTCGTCAGTGCATCTTGTGCGCAAATAATAAATTCGATATAAAAACTCTAATAACAACGTAACTCAAAGAATCCTTTATTATACTTCAGAAGGTGTAGTGTATTCTGTGGGTGACCACAATTCAAATGAACGGGTCGGACACATACTCAAAGAGATATGCTGTCACTCATGAGGGTCGGGATCACTGCCGACCAAGAGCTCGTGTATTAGTAATCATGTGAGAAGTATGTATAAAGTACTCGCATCTAAATGCCCGAAAAATTCTATATTTTAATCCGACGAGGTACCAAAACCAATGTACAATAATTATTAGTTATTTGCCAAATAATATGTCATTTTATACGTGTAAGTGTAAGTGTATTTGGGGGAATAGGGAATGTGAATACATTACGTAATTGGTGCGTGATCGTCTAGTGAAATCATGGTCGGATCGGTGTCTCTCACGGCTCCTGGCTACCCCCAACCAGATGCGGGTCGCCCGGCGTTGCAACGATGGCCCGGCGCGTAGAGTATGTTGGCTTACCGGTTACTGGCGACGACTATTGCCCGCTGACTGGGTGAGCTCCGGTCATGGTTTGAGTTTACACGTGAACTTATCTTCGTGAAACTTTTGTACAAGTATACTAGGTTTTCTGAGAGTTTTAAGTTTTCACAGTTTGTTATCTGTAACGTCAGCTCCCCTTACACTGTAAAAGGCAGTCGCAATCTACAAACTGCTAAACTATTTGCATTTATGTATCTTATTTCTGAGAGATGACAAGGTTACCTAGTATAATGAACTATACCATGGGCCAAGCTTCCCTGATTCTGATTCTAGACCAGAATGCCCGCTTATGAGATCGGTCAGCCCTCATATACTCTTAGTCCACGTTGACTTGCAACAGAGTTCGCATATAGAAAATCATTAGTAAGAGTAGGACATAATAACGAGATATAATATTTTACCAATCAAATTACACTTCTAACATCCTTGTTAAAGAGTACTGGCTGAAAATGACATCATAATTTTCTACACCTAATAATATTAACTTTTCAAACCTATCTTACAAATAATCGCTTTGCATTGGCTAGGATAGGAAATAGTAGGATGTGCCCATAATCAGAAAACAAATTCTTAAAAACAAAATTGTTTTCAAAATAAAGAACCCCAAACATAAAAGAATTTGGTTAACCTTTCATGTACGATCGTGTTTATACCTAAACATAATAAGACCATAAATGACCCTTAAAGAAATGTATTTTTCTCAATAAGCAAAACAACACAATAAACCAGTAACGTCCAGCGTACCAGATGTTGGTTTTTAAAATATAAGTAAAGTTCAGCGTCCCAGATGTGGTTTTTTAAATACGTAAACAAGTACAGTTGACATAATTATTATCGAAACACATTCTTAAAAAATATTAATAGTAAGATAAATTAATAACATAAAAAATTAAAAAATTAGGTACAGATATTTGCCTCGTTTCATTATATATATATATATATATATATATATATATATATATATATATATATATATATATATATATAAAGTTCTCACCATGAAAATAAAAATATGTTCCTGTTGTAAAACTAAGTGTATATATGATTTTGTTATAGACATACGTAGCACGATTATTTTCTTGAAAGTGGCTATTTATACATACGGTATGTATACGCAATTGTCTATTTATACATACAGTATTTTTACGTAATTGCCTATTTAGGGTAGGTTAGGTTAGGTTAGTTGGTTGGTTTAGATTTTTTTTTGTTTTTTTTAGTATGTATAAATAGCCAATTGCGTATTCATACCGTATGTATAAATAGCCTCATCTTATTTTCTTATATGGGTAAACCCATACATAGACCATTTTGATATTTCTCGGAAACTTGATAATACAATATTTTTAATAAAATTATAATTTATGTGGGGGCACTAGGAGAAACATTTCCGAAAATTTGATCAAAATCGAATAAATAATGTAACCTAAATGAATTTTGAAAAAAGTTTGTGATTTTTTTTTCTCGATAAGTTGGCAACATTGTATTTTATTAAAATTTCATAATTTATTTAGGCACTAGAAGAATCTTTAATAAAAATTTGATTTAAATCGGTTAAATAGTGGTTATAATAAATTATTAAAAAGTTTAGTTTTTTTTTCTCGGACAGTTGGCAATACTTAATATTAATAAAATTATATAATTAATTTTGATAAAAACCGGATAAATAAGGAAGCCACAATGAATTTTTTTAAAAAGTTGTTAAAATTACGTGAATTATATGAATACTAAGAGAATTTTTTGTGAAAATTTCGAGTAAAATCGGTTAAATAACATGGCCATAATAAAATTTTAAAAACTTTAGTAATTTTTTCTCTTGGAAAGTTGGCAACACTGTACTTTGTTAAAAAAAATCGATAAAACTTCGTCTAGGATGAGTTGCGATCATAAAATTTTGACTGAATGAGCGAGTGAGCTAATGACGCACATCCATACACTCACTTATAAACTAAGTTCAGATTCGTCCGATCTAGAGACTTTATGAGATGGATTTTTATATAATTATTAGATGGTATTACTTATTTAATAAGTGCCATCTAGTAACAAGATTTTATCATCAAAATACAATTACATTCAGCTATAACAGTTTTTTTTGCAAATATCTTAGAACATTAAATTTAGCAAATAATGAATTTTGCAGCCATACAAACACCCAGTATATATATATATGCAGTGGTGCAACCAAGGGGGGGCCGACGGGCCTCGCCCCCCCCCCCCCAAGGCTAGCAGAATTAGCACAATTTTTATTCGTTTATTCATATATTTAGCAGTCACTTCTAACGCTACAATTATTTACCCCAAAATATTGAGCCAAAATCCATTATTTTAAACTATTAATTATTCGATTCATGTAAGATAAAGTGAAAATCTGGTTAGTATTTGCTTTTTTTTTTGCTTCTCCAAGATAAAATCCTTGGCCCCCCCCCCAGACAAAATCCTGGCTGCGCTACTGTATATATGTATATATATATATATATATATATATATATATATATATTTATATATATATATATACATACGTTTATGATATTTTCACGGAAGTACATAATATTTCATTGGATGCGGAAAACTTCAGTGTTTCCGTTTACGTTATTTACTAAATCCAGTCTTAAAACTATTTATATGCATTTATGCGCATATATGCTGGGTGGTCGGAAAGTGAGGGGGGATGGTTTGTTTCTAATACGCATTGTATTATGCAAAATTGCATCAATATGACTGTTATGACTGTTTTTTACAATATCATGACTGTTTTTTTTTACAAAATTATGAAGTTTTTCACAAGATTATGTCTGTTTTTCACAAGGTTATGACTGTTTTTTACAAGGTTATGACTGTTTTTTACAAGATTATAAAGTTTTTCACAAGATTATGTCTATTTTTCACAAGATTATGACTGTTTTTACAAGGTTATGGCTGTTTTTTACAAGATTATCAAATTTTTTACAAGATTATGTCTGTTTTTTACAAGAATATGAAATTTTTCACAAGATTATGTCTGTTTTTAACAAGGTTATGACTGTTTTTTTTTTTACAAGATTATGACTGTTTTTTTTACAAGATTATAATAAAATGTTATATAATATATACATACATACATACACAATCACGCCATGTACCCAAATAAGGATGGTGGCACAAATTCTTTTTATCAATACTTACAACCTTAGTTAAAATCATGTAAAAACTTACAATCTTAGTTAAAATCATGTAAACTACTTACAACCTTAGTTAAAATCATGTAAAATACTTACAAAAATCCCTATAATATATTATATACTGGGTGGTCGGAAAGAGAGGGGGTGAAAGTTTGTTCCTAATACGCATTGTATTATACAAAATTGCATCAATATATTCATCAAACTCACATAACGCTATATATATATATATATATATATATATATATATATATATATATATATATATATATATTCATGTACGTATTACACGTTACACCTGTATATATATATCAATTTTTTTTAATAAATTTGTTAGTTTTTTTGTTGCTGGAAGTTATAATTTGTTTATTTTTTCTATAATTTTTCAAATTAAAAATTAATATTTTTAAACTTAAATTACTTATAACTTATAACTTTATAATGTTATTATACGTGAATCAGATCGCATAAGTATCACACATACACACACGGCACAGCACACATAACACTGATAAGAAACTTTTGCGTGTATGTGTGACTATAATATGGCACAAATCAACTTACACACCATATATGTTGCACTCAATAAAAACAACTTTTAAAACGTACATTAAATCGCTAAGTGCTTTAATTAATTTTGATTATTAAGAAATATACTTACTTATGAGTTTTTATTAGTTATTATAAAAAAAAAAACAACTTATAACACAGCTTTTTACATGGTAAAAATTTACTGAATTTGGTATTAAAAATAACACTATTCCTTGTGTAATTTAAAAATATTTTTTGATATAAATATTTGAAAATTTAGTTCAAATATATTGTAATAACATATAAAAAAAATCGCGGAACATTTCCATTATTATATCAAAAAAATTCCTAAATTTTGCCTATTTTCAGAGTACCTACTTAAGGTTGTATCCCCTTAATTGAATATTTATGTAATTGTGACTTTGACATAAATATTTCTATTTCAATAAATGTAATTTGTCATATTTTTGAAATAACATGACAAAATACTGAATACAAATTTAAAATACACTAATTATATATAATATTCGGCGAGATATTTGAATAGAAAGAAACGAGGTTAACTAAGCTAGTGAATGGAAATGGAAGCCGATGAGAAGAAGAGTATTATTATCTAATGAGTTATGTCAAAAGTTAATGGCGACTCCATTAGTCAATACCCGATGATGTGTTTACATTAATCACGGTAATTTGTCTGTTATATTTGACTGAACTGACTGACTGACTGACTGACAGGTAAGTTGTCTGCCTAAACAGACTTACGTTCGTTATATCTCTCGTATGTGTATAGGTATAATATCGGATAATATTATTCATTTGTGCGCTCTAATTGATTTGTCAAAATACAAATCCTATTTGTGTAACTACAGATGTGTTCTCGTTTTTGCTGTCGTCTTTCATCTAATGTTGTTAGTAGAATTTTTCTTTAATATTATGCACGAAGAACAAATAAACAAAGATTTAGTTAGTTGATTTTTTTAGTTTCAAAATTTATCGATATTTTTATATGTGCAAAGGTCAAAGTCGTTATGTTTTAGGAGCGTATACAAGTTTGCAGTATGTGATCTTATTGTCACTCTGTTGTTCTAATGAAAATGATAAACTATACTACTGATCTTACAATTAGTTTATTAAATAATTTTTTTTTATAATTAAATTAAATATTAAATATTATAATATCGAAATAAAATGTTTATATATGAAATAACAAGATTTTTGTAAAATTTTCGAAATACTACCTATTATACATAGTAGTTCCGGAACAATTTTACTTATCAAAATCTTATTTCAACTCTTCTCGCCCGTCGTATATAGTTTCTCAGTTCTCAACCGAGAAACCTCAGCATCCTAGCTCGGGAATGAGGTACGGGATCGCGGGAGAGGGTGGGATGGCTGTAGCGTCGGTTGATCCGACTCGTCGCACTAATTGATTGACCGTCGCGACTCCTGGAGGAGACAGCGCCTAATAGAAATGTCAACAAGCCGTCCATCTACGCTAGGCTATAGCTAGCTAGCGACTAGAGCCTTGTGTACTCCCGGTTTGCTATTGCACGCCGACGTCGTCTCTGTGCTCCGTGTATGTGTGTTCTTTGCTCTGTGTGTCACGTCTCGCATGTGTGGAAAAGGATTGTGAATGTTTTTTTGCGATTTGTTTTGGTTGTTTTAGGTTTGGACAGGATTGCAAGATTTATTTATTTTAGATTTTCGGAAATTTGTTTAAATATGAATTGAGTTTTTTTCGAAAATATATAATTTTATCGATTAATATTAATTAACAGAATATATAATTTTTAGAGTATTATTTTTTTTTTAAATTTTATATATATTTTTCAATTTGCAGCGTAAAGTGTGAAAAGCATGAAACAAATTTCTTACATACATACTGAAATAGTGAGTATTGGTAAGAATTGTGTTTTGTTAATATGTATATTATTGTGAGTATTAACTTGTAATAATAATATTGTTCATAGAAATAATTTAGTTTTAAAAGAGTTTCAATTTTGGGTTTATTTAGTAAACAAAAAATAACGAATGTTGGCTGAGGTCTTCAGTGATAATTATACCATAAACAGAGTGTCAAAACTCAAGTGTCATAAATTTATTAGGGTCTACTTAGCAACGGGAAGGGCATCTGCGTTGCAGAGAATTACTAAACAAATATATCTAAACATTCTAGTAGTTTCTCTTATCTAATATCATGCACTTAAGCTAAGCCTAAAATCTAGAAAAAACACTTATATTACTAAACACCAAAAATGTCAAAAATCGTTAAATTTATTAAGGGTCTGTTACATGACCTATTGCACACATGGCGTTGTGCTTACCGGCCAACCACTTGAATATAGCCTGAACAGTAATCTAATTCAGAAAAGACCTTACTTAATCTTTCGTGTAAGTATGACGTCATAATATATTGCAAAAAAAAGACAACTTTGATTTTTTTAATAAATTTTTTATTATTAATGAATTTTAATATTGATTGTAGTGAATTGCTAAAAAAAAAAGCTTATATTTTCATATTCCGAGATTAAACTCGCAAAGCAATTACATTCTTACTCTGCTTGTACCAAAAACTAATTTGTTGATAAAATCGCCTTTATGTGTCGCCTCTACGTATTGTATTTATATACCGGGTGTTCGTTCGTCAAGTTCGTATGGGCGTTTAACATGCAGTTTCGATAATTTGCGATATCTCGAGTAAAATTCGGAAAAATACTTAGAGTACTTTTCGATAGAACATAAAAAGTTATATAATTTGGCTTTAGTTTTAATTTACTATTTAATTTAGAATTTAATATTCATATTGTTTGAAAATAACGTAAATAATATTATAGTTTGTTTATCGTATACAAATTAAAATTTTGAAAATAATAATACAGTAAATCAATCTATCCTATCAAGTAACAAGATTAGAGGTATATGGGTAAACCCATATATAGACCACTTTGACATTTCTCGGAAAGTATTTTAATAATATTATAATTTATGTGGGCACTAGGAGAAACTTATCTGAAAATTTATTCAAAATCGAATAAATAATGTAGCCACAATATTTTTTTTTTAAAATTTGTGATTTTTTCTCGATAAGTTGGCAACACTGTATTTTGTTAAAATTGCATAATTTATTTAGGCACTAGAAAAATGTTTTATGAAAATTTGATTAAAATCGGTTAAATAAAGTGGTCATAATAAGTTTTTAAACATTTTAGTAATTTTTTCTCGGAAAGTTGGCAACACTGTATTTTGTTAAAATTACATAAATTGTTTGATTACTAGAAGAATCTTTTGTGAAAATTTGAGTAAAATCGGTTAAATATCATGGCCATAATATATTTTTAAAAACTTTAGTAATTTTTTCTCGGAAAGTTGGCAGCACTGGTTATTAATAATATTATATAATTAATGGGAGCATTAGGGATATCTTCTTTGAAAATTTGATCAAAATCGGATAAATAATGTAGCCTCAATAAATTTTTAAAAACTTTAATATTTTTTTCTCTCGAAAAGTTGGCATTACTGGAAAAAACCAAAACCACATGGCAAAACCATCTTGGGCACTAGACAAATTTATCTTGAAAATTTCATTAAAATCGGTTGAACCGTCTAGGAGGAGTTGCGGCCACAAAATTTTGTCTGACGACCGAGCGAGCTGACGACGCACATCCATACACCCACATAAACTAAGTTCAGATTCGTCATCTAGAAGCTATATGAAAAATATCTATACAATTTTTTTCTGGATCCAATTCCAAAGTTATGTATAATTAAAAAAACACAGCTCAGAGTCAGCAGCGCCTAGGGTACCTATACAGGGTGTAACAGAATAACTATTCCTAATTTTTAGAAATGATAGAGTGCAGATAGAGAAACATTTTTTATTAATAAACTAGTGTCCTAAAATTTCTCGGTGTCAAGATACACTAGATATCGTTAAAAACAATTTTAATTATTACAACGTCAAAGAGTAGTTAAGTTAAGGAACATTTTATTAGAAATAATAGTGCATTAAACTTTATAAAAATTGTTCAAAGTTGCGACCACAATTTTCAATACACAAGTTGTAACGATGTACAGGGTGGGCAAATTTGGACGTTTTCATAGGGGAACTCGGAAACTATAAGAGATATGGAAAAATGTACCGCGCTTGTTCAATCGCTTTTTTTGAGAGAAACTCAATTATGAAAACAAAAATTAGCTATCGTCTTTTGTTTTCGAGTTATGGCGAAAAGTTCGCTTTTTCCGTATTTTGATAAATGGCGATATCTCGATGGTTTTTTAAATTAGATGAAAATAATTTTCACATTCTTAAGGCACTTTTTTGAGTAGAATGAAATGGTCTTAACGGATATTATAAATCTCCGTTAATTCTCGGGTTATAACATAAAGTTGTGTTTTTTTACAATCGACTGCCGAAAAAAAAAATAAAAATTTCCGGACAATAGTTTATTAATAAAAAATGTTTCTTTATGTGCCCTCTATTATTTCTGAAAATTAGGAATAGTTATTCTGTTACACCCTGTATAATATAAGGGTATGGCCATGTAGTGGTCAAATCAATAAGGTTCATTTTCGCTTGTGTCCGCCATTAGTCCGCCAAATTTTTGTTGTGATATATGTGCTGATCCTTGTTATTTGAAGTTATTTTAAGGTTCTTTAATATTATAAACAGTTTTGTTATATTAAGATTTTATATTAACATAATTAATAGTGTATAGACCGGAATTAAATATTTAAAATATCGACAAAGACTTATTTTTTGTTAATTAGTTTAGTGATAAGTGACATATACACTTTAGAAATAATTTTCATTTATATTGAAGTTAAGTGTAAAAAAGTTTAATTTAATTTTATATATAAGTAATCATTTACAACAACAAAATAAGATTAAGTAATTGGAAAATTTTAAATTATATAAATTTTGATATCTTAACCTCTCTTAACTTACAATAACGATTTTATCATTATATTATGTATTTGGTATAAATTGTATTATTATAATTATTGTAAAAAAATTTCATTATTAAAAATTTAAAATATTTATATTTTATTTTTATAGAGAATGCCCGGTTGTTCAGCAGTGGGTTGCAGCAATAGAGGAGAAAAGAAAATTTGTAATAAATCAAAATTTTCCAGCAAATCTATGGCTATTTAGATATTTTTATTTATGTAGAAATAAATATTTTTTTAAAATTTATTTTTTTTGTTTATATATTATACCCATTGTTATTATTTAATTGACAGCGTTGATCGTGCGTTTGTGTTTGTTGTGATATTTTATATTTTTAAAAATAGAATAAATATTTTTAGAAAGTATTATAATAAACTTTATATTATAATCTAAATACAAATTAAAAGATAATAATGTTAGTTAAAAAATTGAAATCGTTATACGATTAAAAATTCCTGGAAATGAAACATTTTAAAATAAATCAAAATTATCTAGTATTATTAATTATAAAATTTTTTTGATTTCTTCCCACTTCAAGTATACTGTCAAAATAAAATTTAAATTTATGTAATTTTATGTAGTCTTTCACAGAAAAATAGCAGTATATTTTTACTGTAATTATTTACTCAATATTATATTTTTATGTAAAAATTACATTAATAGAATATGTAAATTTACATAAAATTTCTACAGGTTGACTGGCTCTGATTTTGAATAATAAAAAAAATTTTTAGCGTCTTTCAATTTTATAATCTATTTTGCATATATTTTTTATTTAAATCTGTCACTTTTCCATTTATTTGTAATTTGAATTATTTGCAATTTCAATTTGAGAGATATCTCGAATGCATCGATTATTTTTCATTCGAATTATACGATCACTAAATATAATGACTGATATTACAAGCTCGATTTTTGAATGTTTTAGTTCATATGCTTTGTCCAGCTGCTATCAAAGTTACGTTGTCTTAAAATTGATATTAGTTAAAACGAATTTTAAAACTGAGCTTGTAATACGGGCCAATGTAATTTCACCGAATTACAAAAAAAAAATATAATCTCAAAATGACAAAAAATTGTGGAGTGTTATATACTATTTTACAAATAAAGCGCTCATATTAAATTTTAATATATTTAGGAATATTATTGAAATACGTACAACATTGTCAACAATATTAGCACGCTGTTCTCTCAATTGGTGTAAATATTGTAATGCGTCAATTGTTTTCTCTCTTGCCGCCATTCTTAAGCATATATCGCAAAGAATTATGGTACCAGTACGTCTTACACCAGCACTAAAACATATTTTACATTGTTATATATTTTTATGGATTTTTTTGTAAAAAGGATATTAGCGTTTGTAGCATTGATTTTTAGGTGTAATAATACTCAAAAATACTGAGTTTTATATTTTTTCAAAAATTTTACAATCGGTTTGATAGGCTATGCATCAATGACTGGCCAGTTTAACCGTAGACACGTGTTTCGACCAATGTTGGTTCTGGCTGGCTTTTATGCCAAGTACTTTGTAACGATAACGAAGAGTAGCAATAAATACCACCAACGCCATCTATACAATAATGCAATAAGCAACAACAACAAGCTAGAACAAATAAATGTTCATATTGCAATTGTGAAATTTACATACATACATACATACACAATCACGCCATGTACCCAAAAAGGTGTGGCACAAACTCTTTTTATCATCCCAAAATCAGTCGCCTCTAAACATTTCTATCCAAACAAGCAACTTTTGCTTTATCCACATTCGTAATTCCTCTCGTACATGCTCCTTTATTTCTACTACTGGGAAACTTTTGCTCACACAAGTTACTCTCTAAATCATATCATTCCAACTACTCATCGGCCGTCCACGCAAACGTATACCATCAAAATCATTCAAATAAATCTCTTTAACCAAACGTTCATTAGACATTCGCTCAACATCTCCGAACCATCTTAATTTATTAACACCAACTTTTGCTACAGCATTTTTTCAATTTCACACTCCTCATACATTAACCTATTTCGTACCCGATTTCTCCTATTTACACCACATACCCCACGTAAAAATCTCATTTCCACAGCAGTCATTTTTCTTTTATGCTTTTGCAACCAAACCCAACATTTACTACTATACATCAACGTAGGCACCAATACTGCATTGTATATACTCGAACGGACTTCTTTGGTAACATTTACATTCCTAGCAAAAGTTCCCAAAGCACTCAAAACATTACAATCAGCATTTACTCTCCTTTCAATTTCACGATCAAAACGGCCATCTCTAGACAACAAACTACCCAAATACACAAATTCATTTACCTGCTCTAAACGTGTATCATCAATATATACATTACATTCAGTCGTCAAGTCACCCTTCTCAAAAACTAAAACTTTAAAATTAATACAATAATACTAAAAAATATTGAGATTTTATATTTTTCCCAAAATTTCACTTTTACTTTGTCATTGAATCGACTTGTTAGGCTATGCATCAATAACTGCACAGTTTAATCGTAGACACGTGTTTCGACTTATTAGCATAGCCTAACAAGCCGACTAAATGACTGAGTTACTTGTGAAATTTTGGGAAAAATATAAAATCTCAATATTTTTGAGTATAATTATATTAAATTTCACAATGACAATATGAACATTTATTTGTTCAAGGTTCATTACGATTTTTAGGTGTTATAAATTTTTTTTAGCACTTTTACAACAAAAACAGTAAAATATATTTATATCATTGGATAGTGTATTTATTTAAGTTTTATTTTTCAGTAGTTTTTTTTTTTTTTTTAAGTTAAATTTACACTTAAAAAAAAAGACGTTAAAGTGATCAGGTTAAAATTTAGATTTGCCAATGGTGGCAGATAATACTCGCGTTTTCCATTTCTGAAACAAAAACAAATTCGATGTTAGTACTTGTGACACATGTAACTCTCGTTGGAATCTAAAAAAAGTATAATTTTTACCCAAGGTTGAACTGACCCAACCGGCTTACTCCGGTGAGCCGTTATAATTGTGTGCCGTGATCAGCTGTCAAAAAATTAAAACTGATCATTGAGTTTTTCAAAAATTTAAATATTGATTATTTTTAAAATATCAATTTGAGAAAATAATTATTTATTAAAAAGTGTTTTAACTTAGATTTAAATAAATAATTTTATATATGTAATTTCTATTTTTTTGTAATGTCATTTCCATGTAAATTAAAATTTAAAAAATATAAAAACATAACTTATTGGAAAATTTTTTGAATTGTATTTGTTCCGGGCCTAATTTTTTATCTAGTTCAACTTTGTTTTTACCCCTAAACCAAAAGAAAAGGATAAATTTTAAACACTTTTTTAAAAATAAATGTAAAAATTATACATTTTGTTTTAATTTGTTTTTGTTTTTCAGAAATGTAGAACGTGAGTTTTATCTGCCACCATTGGCAAAAGTAAATTTTGACCTGATAATTATAACACCATTTTTTTTTAGTGAAAATTTGACTTTTTTTCGAAGAAAAAATACTGCTGAAAACTTCACTAAATACATTTTCTAACGGTATAATTGTTGTTGACTGAATTTGTTGTAAGAGTTCTAAAAAAAATGTTGAAACAAAGCTAAAAAAATCGATGCTAAACGGGAATACCCCTTTAATTAAAATGAAATAATTTATACCTGCAGTGTACAACAATCGGTGCAGTGGCTTGTGTAATAGTTAACAGTTTTTTCAAAAATGGTACCAATTACTGAGGATATAATGGTACACCATGATCGGGCCATGATGTGAAATGCAATTGTGTTATCTGAAATTATTAAAATAAAAAATTTAAAAGTTTGTCAAAGCAGTCAGAAATTGATTCGTCAGACCTTGAATTTTAAAAGTATTCGTTTATTTTATTACAGAACATCTTCAAATAAAGTAAATTATTATTATTTTTAGTAAAATTCGCTTCAGCAAAACAACCTACACAATGAAATGATATTGAAATTTAATTTAATGGTTAAACATTAATTTAATTAATTATATTCATCAAAACACTTTACAAATATTTTTGTAAACGAATTACATGGGCTAGTTTTTATTTATACAGATATCAATAAAATTACAAAATTCTAATATAGTAAAAAATCTTTCGGAATTCATTATATTCAAATAAATATAGGTTTTAGTTCTGTATTAATATTTTTTAATAATCAACGTAGTCAACATACGTCTTCATCAGGAAAAATGATACAAATGACATTTTTAGTAAATAAACAGAATATGGAAACCAGTTGCTAGGTAACAAAGTAAGTAACTAAATTGTAAAATTTATAAATTTTTAGTTAAAGGAAGCCAAATATGATTTAAATCAGCGTCTTTACATTGATTGATGTTATCTTTTTTTTTATAAATTTCTATTGTTTCTCTTATCAATCTACTGTTAATATTGATGGGTCTTGGCAATTATTACAGTATTTTCGAATTTTACATAATGAAAATTTTTTATTGCATGTTGTGCAATAGCAGATTTATCTGGATGATTGACTTTTTATGTTCTGTCAATCTAGGAGAAACAGTTCTACCTCATCTAGTTACTTGTAATTATCTAGTAACTTGTTTCTATGTTCTGTTTATTTACTGTAAATGTCATTTGTATGATTATTTCTGATAAAATAAATATTAATAAATATTAATAGAGAACTACAACCTATAGCCGTTTTATTTTACAAAATTTCGTTTAACATAGTAAAAAATCTTTCAGAACTCATTACATTAAAATGAAACTGCTTTAGATTAAATTTTTGTATTAATATTTATATAAAATCGATAAATGATATAAATGACATTTGTACTAAATAAACAGAACATAGAAACAAGTTATTAAGTAACAAAATAAGTAACTAGATCATACAATTTATAGATTTTTTAATTAATGGAAATTAATTTTGATTTAACGTAGTGCCTTCACATTAATTATTGTTATCATAGTAAAGTACTAGTGATTAATAATATCAATCACTGTGAAGACACTGAGTTAAATGAAATTTGGCTTCTATTAGTTAAAAATCTATAAACTGTATGATCTAGTTACTTATTTGTTACCAAGTAAATAAAAATACTCTTAACTACTCCTCTTAAAAGTGCTTTAAGTGTGGTTTTGGGATTTTTTATAATATTATTTTTACTTAAATTTCGCCACAGTAGATCATTTTCTAATCTTTTACCTAGCAACTTGTTTCTATGTTCTGTTTATTTACATTACAATAATGTTATTTATATTATTTTTCCTGATGAAGACGGACATTAAGTTTTGTCGAAACGTCGATTATTAATAAATATCAGTACAGAACTTTAACCTAAAGCTGTTTTATTTTACAAAATTTTGTTCAGCTTGAGATGTTGAATAATTATTCAAATGTCACTGATAAGAGTAAAATTAACGTTTCAACAAAAAACGGAATTTTTTTTTTTAATATATTTCAAGTTTGTGCTTTGTAAATTAATATTTCTTTTAAAATCTTTGTTTTGTTCTTTATGTTGAAAAATAACTAGTAATTAATTATTTTTTCTTCGTTGTATTGAAGAGCTGAGCTATCTTTTTATGTATTAGGTGAGATAAAGGCAGGCTATTATAACGTTGTATAGAACAACATTATTATAATAGGTTTAACTTTAGAAATAAATCACAGTTTAGTGGCCCACACTATAATTATGTGCCTTGAGAGAGAAGCTGAAATAAAACTGACAAAGTGATCATATTATGTTACGGAAATGTTATGAAATGATTTTACTTCTGGTGGTCCTAACGGTTACCAATTTATTTTCGAAATTTTAGGAGATTTTTGTTTTATATAGATTATAGTTTCTAGCAGGTATGTGAAGTCGAAGAATTTTGCCGGAGTCGGAGTCGATTTTATTTGTGACTCAAATTTTTTTCGTTAAAGCAAAAAAATTAATAACTACGTGAACAAAATGATATTTTAACATTATTTTTTCGAATGTTTTATATTTGTTTACTATGTAATATTATAATCACGGAATGTATTTTCTGTTGTTAATTTAATATGATAAAACCTAAAAATCGACCGATTTTTCTTGTCTCCTGGTTTATAGTTTCATAACTATTGGAACAACTGATATTTGAGAAAAGTATATTGTTCAATGAGCATGTAATAATAGCTATTACTCACGAAGTAAAGTTTAGTACGCGAACCTTAGGCTAATACTGCAAATCATAAAATATCAAAATAATTTTCATTTGATAATTTTACAAGGTTTTTTTTTTTATTAATATCCATGATATTTACGAGTTGCGACTGTTTAAAGTTTTGAAGAGTTCTTATTGGTCAAAAACTATGAGTTATGATTTTAGAACTCATGTTTATTAATTATAGATCGTAGAACTTAACAGAATAAACATATTCACATATATTCACTGCAATTCTGTAACAAATTTGTTGTTCTAGTAACGTTGCTAACAAAAATTAACCAATAATATTAATAGACACTAAATACAAAATAAATATGACAGTTGTTACATTTGTTTCTATTGTTTATAGTTGTTAGCAACATTGCTAAAACTTAACAACTTTGTTACAGAATTGCGGGAGTGATTGTATATTTGTTATTTAATAGAAGTAGCAAAACAATTTCATTTATTTTTTATTATATAAACCAGACAGTAACAATATTCTTGCAATGCATACATTTTTTTTACAAGCATATAAAATAATTTAATACTTCTGACCGTAAACGGAATAAAAATTCTTCTAAAAATTACAGTTTTATGACAACCGAGAGTTCATCGTTGTGGTAATAATTTAAAAGTTAACAAACTAACACAGCGGTAGCATTTTAAATAATCGTATAAATACAATTCGTATTACAGAGTAAGTGAGTGAGTGTTTTTATTAGTTGGGCCCAGAGTAACCCCGCGCTCTTGAACCGAAATGACGCCATTCATTACAAGATCATATACAAATTACTGTACTTATTTTTCGACATCAATCTCATAGTTATATTACCTATGTATCTAGTAGTAAAAAATCCACTTGTATTTTGCGATATACATATTTATACTGAAAAATAAATTTATATAATATTACATGGATTTTTTTCCAGTGTATGTACGTTTCCATGATTATGGTAAATTATAAAAACATATCGTGAAATTGTCAATGAATCTTTATTTATCTTTATGAATAGAGTTTTTGCCACTTTCTTACGGGTACATGGCGTGATTGTGATGTGAATGATTGTTAATTTATTGCGAAATTAAGAAGAAAATTGAAACTCCGACTCTAGCTCTAACTCCAAAGTTCTGTATTTATACTTCTTTATTTTATTTTAAACTTTATATTAAACTGATACAAATGACTTTTATAGTAAATAAACAGAACATAGGAACAAGTTACTAGATAACACAATACAAGTAACTAGATGAGGTAGAACTGCTTCGTTTTATTGCGGTAAGCACGCGCCGTACCGAACCCGAAATATATATATATATATATATATATATATATATATATATATATATATAAATATGTTAGGTATAATTTTATCTGCTAAATAGCACGTTCATTTGTTCATTGATGGATTCTTTTCTGGAAGATCTGTTGAAAGTAACCTACTTGAATACACGGACTACATATTGGATGCTATGGATAACAGGGTCCAGGTTGACGCCATTTATACTGACTTCAGCAAAGCGTTTGATAAAATAGATCACAATATATTGATAAGAAAGCTAGCTGTAGCCGGTGTGAGTGGTGACCTGTTAAAATGGTTTTCTTCTTATTTGACTAACAGAAGGCAATGTGTGGTGGTGAATGGATTCCATTCTGATGAGGTGCTCGTAACTTCTGGTGTTCCACAAGGGTCCCATTTAGGGCTTTTATTGTTTAATATTTTTATCAATGATGTTGCTACTTGTTTCACTTATTCTAAATTTATCATGTATGCAGACGATCTCAAAATTTACAAAACTATTCACTCAGATCTAGACTGTAAGTTGTTGCAACATGATATCGATAAATTTACCGATTATGCGATGGCAAATAAACTGCTACTTAATACTTCTAAATGCCACTCTATTACATTCACTAGAAACAGGACTGTTATTGAGTGTGCGTATCATATACATGATACCACTATGATTAAATCTAAAAAGATTAAAGATCTAGGTGTAACCTTAGACCAAAAGCTCTTGTTTGATGTGCATATAGACACCATTGTTAAAAAAGCCTACAAGATGTTAGGTTTTTTGATTCGTACCTGTATGAAATTTAAAAATCCAAAAACATTTGTAACATTATATTATACGATTGTTAGGAGCCAACTTGAATTTGCCTCGGTTTGCTGGAATCCGCATTATTCTACTTACATTAACCGCCTCGAAAAAATACAAAACAAATTCCTCTCATTTTTAAGTAGGAAATTTATTAATTTTGATTTTAACTGTCTTAGTTTGGAAAAAAGGCGGACACTATTTGATCTTACATTTTTATATAAACTTTTAAATAATATAGTTGATTCTCCTTTCTTACTTTCGCAACTGTCTTTTCGAGTGCCAAGTTATGTAACTAGAACAAATTTTTTGCTTGATATCCCTTTACATAGAACTAACTCTGCAGCAAATTCTCCTATTAATAGATTATCTTACACGTATAATAAAATTTGTACTATGGATAATTTTCCTGATATATTTACTGTATCTATAACTACTTTTAAGCGTTTAATTTCTTTGATTTTGTATAATATTTCTTCATAAATTTTTTGTATCTGTAATTTAATGTATGTATATATATATATGTATATATTCTCTTATTTCATAATATGTATTTTACTCTAATTATGTAATTTTCATTTCTGTGTGATAAATTTTCTTTGTGTATTATAATTGTAGTGCTACTCTGTCATTGGGATTTATTCCTGTTGAGTAGCTAAACATTGTAAAATTAAAAAAAAAATTAAAAAATTGATCCTTTTATACCTGGTACCTGGAATGTTAAATTTTGTGGATCTTATGTAAATACACTATACAATCTTATTTAAAATTCACACTAATAAATTATTTATTTATATTATAAACACATTAGTATTCATATAAACTAACCGTCATAAAATAATCATCATAAAAACGCAGCCATTTGAAGACTGGCAAAAGGTGTGCTCAGGCAAATATACTAACTACCATTCACAGCTGGATATATGGGCGGGGCAAAGTGTGCATACGCCCCGCGGTTAGGCCAACCTCGCGTTAGCTTGACTTTTTCACGATAAGGAAATAATTACCTTAAACTATCCGATTGCAGAGGCCAAGCTTACGACAATGGGGCAAACATGAAGGGTTTTAAGTCTGGAGTGCAGGCTCAAATAATTAAACAAAATCCACGAGCTTTTTTTACACCTTGTAGTTGTCATAATTTAAACCTTTTGTTGGGGGATATTGCGCATGTGTCATCTAAAGCAGTTACCTATTTTGGAATTGTTCAACGTATTTATACGTTTCTTTCTGCCTCTAATTATAGATACGATGTCGCAAAAAAATATTTATCAATTACTCCAAAAGCATTATCGGAAACTCGTTGGGAATGATTTGAAGAAATTAAAAAAGATTCTAAAGATTCTAAAAGTGTGAGTGAAGCGAATTCTTTACTAAAAGAAATCGGTTCTTTTTCGTTTATTCTTTCTAATGTAATATGGTATGAGATGTTAGTTGAAGTAAACAGAATAAGCAAAATTATGCAACAAAGGGATATGCAAATGGATGTAGCTCTATCACATTTAGACAATCTCAATAAAATGTTAAAGAATTTTAGAAATACTGGATATGAATCTAGCTTAAAATTGGCGAAAAAGATTGCTGCAGAAAATGGAATTGAACCTTTATTTCCAGAAAAAAGATCCTTGAAAGTAAAAAGACAATTTGAATATGAAAGCATAAATGAGGGTATATTTGATGAAGAAGATTGTTATTACTGTACGGTTACGCTATTTTAATATTTGTAAAGTTCATTTTGTATTTATAATACAGTTTTACGTTGTTTTATTATTATTATTATTATTCTTTTCTACGATTCTAATATTTGTAAAGTTCATTTTGTATTTATAATACAGTTTTACGTTGTTTTATTATTATTATTATTATTATTATTATATTCTACGATGCCGGGTGATATTTTAAAAAGCCAAGCACGACAAATAATTTTAAATGTCTACAAATTTTTTTGTAAAGAAAAAGAAGATAAGAATTTGTCAGTTCCATTGGACGCTGTTTTCGATGTAAGTATCTGTTAATATTTTCAAAAATTAATAATAGAAATAAATAATATAAATTTATTAAGCGAAAATATATTATGGTGTTGCTCTTGTTTTTGATTTTCCTTTTGGAGTTTCGTTTTGCGATATTTTCAAAATCGAAACGCGTCGTAAAATAAATAAAAAACAAAACTGCAAAAATGATTTTTCATTATAATATTGATTTTTATTTTACATACTACCTCTACTTTTATTATGATTATTATAATTTAATATCTATATAAATGTAATTATATAAATGTATATTATAAGTATTTATATATATGACAATAAATTAATAATATTAGTAACTAAATTTTTTTTATACATTTTATTATTATTTTATAAATATTTATTTATTAAATTACCAAATATTGTGAATTAAAACTTAAAACTAATATACATTCAGAAATTTATTACATGAATTTTATTTTATTATTTGGAATTTATCTGATATGATATTAATTTTGGCAAAAAATAATTCACTTTTTCCAAATACATTATTGTAGAAAATCACAAAAAAATTTATTGAAAATAAAAATAATTTTATATACAAGTTATTACAGTAAAGTATATAATATGAAAATATATAGGTACCGCCGCTGTATTTTTCTGCGCTTAAATATTTTACAATGCGAGAGGTATGACCATAGATATAGTATATAGTATATAGTCTATAGCAAGGGTGGGCAACCTTTTTTATAATACGGGCCAGAATAAATTTTACGTTTTTTCCGCGGGCCGTAGTAGTTAATTGACACCTTCCTGTGACCTGTAATTTTTTAATCTGCAAATATTAAATAAATAAAAAAAATTAATTACTACATTTATTTCTCTTATCGTCTTCGAAAAATTAAAAAGAATTAGAAAAAAATTAGTTATTAACTATAAAACAATAAATGTACATGTATAAAAGAAAAAAGGATTTATTTAATGTGACACCTGGTGCTGCAAAGATTTTGTTAGCATAAACTAAACGAATTACATCAAAAAAATATTTATTTATAATTTCTTCTGAAAATCTCGCGGGCCGGATAGAAACTTTTCGCGGGCCGTAGTTGGCCCGCAAGCCGGGGGTTGCCCAACGTTGGTCTATAGTATATATTCTTTGGGTATGGCTAAGCTCAGTGATGGGCGTAATTTACCCCCGGAAAATTGGATTTGATTCATACAGTCTTGTTTGTGACGTAAGTCTCATCTAAAATAATACAGCTAAAATAATACAGCTTACATATTAATATCTGTAATAATTTATCAAAATAATGAGACTTAGTACATATTTTGTGTAATAATACTAATAAAATATTTTAAGTATAATTTATTCATTTCAAAATACATCCTTTATGTAATTATACTAACAATAATATCACAGAAGTAAACAAATTTTAGCTATTTATGGAAAATTCCTGACAGCAAATTTACTGAAGTTCTCTAAATTTACTAAAAAAAAACTGTAATATTACATACATACGTACTTTTCCATTCCGATAGTAATATCATGTTATATAGTGTTGGTCATATTATGTATTTTTAAACAATTATGTTAAAATTACAGCAGTTGAGTAATTCTATCTAGAAATACTGAGCATCATATTGTCTCATAGTTTGTAGATAAAATTACATAAATTTTTTTTTAGAGTGTATATATCGTTAAATTGGTGCAGATGAACTCAAAACGGTCACTAAGAGATCTCTCGTCACTCTATGCCTACAATGCACACAGCTGTGCTCAATTGTTTTATATTAAATGTGACCATCAGTAAACGTAGGGTCAATGTGCCTCTCTGCGCCGCTTACTATATAATAAAGTTTGATTTCTCTAATGGATTTTGTTCATTAATATGAATTATTATGTCAAATTGAATTTTGAATTTTATTACAATCAAAAAGTGTCAACAAATTTTTTTAAAACTATATTATATATGAATGTATTAATCTCAAGAGAATATAATCAAATAAATAGCAAATTTGTGGTCTATAAACATGTAGAAATAATTCAGACAAATTTTAACTTTATCCACACACCTCTCATACATTTTATTCTATTCTTACTACTTGGAAATTTCTGCTCACGCAAGCCACTCTCTCAATCATACCACTCCCGTTACTCATCGAACGTCCACGCAAACATATACCTTCAAAATCATTTACATATATTCTTTTAATCAAACGTTCATTAGACATGCGCTTAAGATGACCGACAACTTAACTTAACTTAACTTAACAACTTTTGCAATAACATTCTTTTCAATTTCGCGTTCATAAAAACTTACACTAGAAAAAAAAATGGCAAATGGTGTTATTAAATTAAATAAAAACCAACATTGTTTGACACTACTATGAAATATAATATTAATAGTAACATTGAATAAAAAAAAAATTTTTGCCTTTTAATATATTGTAACTAATGTTTAATTAGTTCTTCTTCGTAATAAAAAAATTAATGACGATTAATGCACAAATATTACTGTATAAAAAAATTTCCTATCGTCGAATATATAAAAAATTTATAACATTAACATAATTATTGAATTTATTGAATTTATAGAATTTTCTGGGCTGGTATGCCGCGGTTGATCTATCCTCGTCGCAGACGTTTCGCCATACATTGCAGATGACATCTTCAGTGCTTGGTGAGTGAATTATTATTATTATTATTACTAATAAAACGATGCTTTTTGTCAATTTTTTAAATCTAATTGCAAATTTTTTTGTTGTTATCAATAAAATAGTTTTTCTGATCAGTTTTCATTATAAAAAAAAAATTGCAAGATGGCTCTATTTAGCAGCACAATTACCTAAAAAAAAATAAAAAAAAAGTTGCAATATTCAGAGCGTCAATTGTCTCCAATCCAACTGTTTCATCTTCAAAACGAAACTGTAATCAATCAAACAATTCATTACTCAGCTATTTACGCATTGGATTTAAATTAACCGAAGCCAATCCTAAACTTAACCTAACCTAACTTAAACCACATTCACCATTCGACCGTGGCACGCCATAATTTCAACGCCTATTTCAACTTCTCTGTGCCAATATACATAAAAACCGATTAAAAACAGAACGACCCTGGATATTATGTTCGTTTCGGCGACCATTAAAAACGTATCCACAATACGTAAACACGCTAGATATAAACTTACATTCTATCAGTGCAAATTACTTGCTTCCTACTTCCGGTTAAAACTGGAATCGGTTAAAAATGTATAGAGAGAAAAAGATATGTGAATGAATGTGCTACACCACCTACAAGTTATAAAATCTGTTCAAAAAAACAACATTTGATATGTTAGCTTTTAACATTAATTAGTAAATTCTTTACTGATGTTGTATACATAGAATGTAAAATATGTTGATACAGCTAATAAGGTTTGTTTTTATGTCGTTTTATAAGTTCTGATTTATTAGTTTTAAGCCTCATTCAGACTACCGATCAATTCTTATTTTATATTGCAATTCTGCGCTCATCTCGTAAAATGTAAGATGTAAGACTGAAAAATATATTATTTTATTTTCGCCGCACTTTAAACAGTGATTTTTGTCAAAATTACTTTTGACGTTCACTTAAAATTACTTATAACAATAATTTTAATTAGTTTATTTGAATTTTATATTAGATATAAAAATTATATCAAAAATAGAGATATTGCTCATATTTGATAAGGGGTAGAAGTAAAAATTTAATTTACAGCAAAAATTAGAATCACTTTTTCGTAAACAAAAGAGATGAGAATACGGGCTGTGGATCGAATAACTATCATTTATTTCACACACACAAATATACATACAAATGACAAATATCAGAAAGCAATGCGACAGAGTATATTCGTTTGGAACGTTCCGAGTCGACGATTCGATGCGGACTGCCGGGTGATGTCTCATCCCCTTTCTCTCGTCGCCCTCTTCCAAGCGTGGGAAGGGTAGTCGGAAACTTGGCCCTGACGTCAGGGTTCTTGTGTGACGTCAGGGGCTTTCCAAGCTGGCGCCGCACGTCTGCAAATGCAGCCGACCAGACTGAACACGTTGGTCGCTATACGGGCCAACATTTTTACTTTAATAATAATATTCAAAACTTTATTTAGCAAAAAAAAATGCTATATAAACAAAAGCATTTAATATATTCAAAATACATAAAGTATAGTAAACTACATTTTCTAAATATTTTTCTTTTAATCCTAAACTTACACTACGTAATTTTGTACTTTTTATTTCAACAGATCACTTATTATAAACTAGTAACTTATTATAAACTATTATTTCTTAAAAACTACACAAAATTTAAACCAATGCGTTTAATACATGTAAAATACATAAAATTTAATTAAACTGCATTTAATTAATTTAAAAGTAAACATACTTTTGATCTGTAAAATATGCACGGGTCATGAGTTTTTATAATAGAAATGATTTTTTTAAATAAAAATATATAATAGTAAGTTATAGTATATCTATTTTGAAAGTGATATACCATTTGATATACCATTTGGTTTCTGGAAAAAAATTGATGTGAAAAATTATTAATAATTTTCAATTCAAATATAGGTATAGGCCCATATTCTTAACTAATTTTTTCGTGGAAAAAATGCTTTTATCATTAATTTCAAAATAACGTTTTGCTTGTGTTTTTTGTTTTGTTATATTTTGTAAATAGTTTTTCTATTTTTGATCATTTTTATTATATTTGGTACTTATTACAAAATTTAAATAAAGTGCTTAATCAATAATTTTAAGTAAACGTCAAAACCACTTTTGGCAGAAATCACTTTTAAAAATGAGGTGAGAATTCGGGTCATTGTTTTTTCCACATTAAATAGTAAAAAAATGTATAAAAAGATTTCAAAATAATTATATAATAAGAATTAAGAAGAATGTATTGATCTTCTAATTCAAAAATTAACTAATGATTTAATTAGTTTTTTAATGGCGATTTCAGCATTTTAATATTAAACTAAACTACCTTAAAACGACTTGTATTATAAATAAAAAAAATGTTTTCTTTCATTAAAAATTTATTTCTATCAATCAAAAGTATATTTACTTTTAAGTTAATAGTAAAAAATGTTGGTTTTAAAGTAATATTGCATCGATAAAATATTTTCCTTAGATTCTGCACATAATAAAATTGTCTTTACTGTCTTATCTGTGTAATGAAGCTAAGCATTAACCACTTAAAATGTAAATTTATTCACGTCCCATCTAACGAACTATTAGCAATATTTTTTGCTCATTTACCCCGTTTTTCAAATTAAGTATTTATTTGAGATAATGTTCGTTGAAGAAAATAAACTTAGAACAAGTTTTTGTTTCTTGTCTATTTTTTTTAAGTAATCAGTTAATTTCTCTTTTTTATGGATATAAAGTTTTTATTTGATAATAACAATGTGAATGATTTTAACAACACCATATGGAGCATTTTTATTTTTATTACAGTAGAACTTGTATACAGTCAGAATTGGTCACACTTATTAAGTACTTTGTACTTAATTTCTTTTTAAGGTACTTTTTTGTAATTTTAATATTTGAGTACTTACTACACTGTAAACAAAGTTTCCATTTTACATAAAAACCATAGTAAAAAAATACATATTATTTCAGCAAAACAATGGTTTACATAAATTTTCTGTAAAAATAATATAATTATTTAATATAAATTTAATTATAAATTATATTATAAAATAATTAATTTACCATTTTTTTTTTTACCGAAAAAGTAAGTAAATACTTATATAAAATATACGTATTTTATAAAATAAAACTGCTTTACGTTCAAATTCTGTATTAAAATATTTATTTCTAATCGACTTTTCGACGGAACTCAACGCTTGTCTTCATCAGGAAACTCTTAGAAACTACATAAGTACTTTTTGTACTTAATTCTTAAGTATTTTATAAAATACAAATACTTGTACTTAAACTTCAAGTATTTACTATCTGGTACTTTATATATGTATCGAAAGATTTGATAGTATTTCAACTGAGTTTCATTTTTCAAAAGCGCTAGCAGACTGCTTTTAATCCATGATATTTTTATTTATATAATATATATTTATGTGAGAGACCGACCCTGTCGCATTCCCCCACCCTAACCCAAGGCTAGCGTTTTGGAGGGAAATACAGCAGTTGGGTCTGAGAGTTGGACCAGAGTTGTTGTGCAAGCGTCATAGCCAAGAGAAGCCACGCTTGAAAATACATACACGATTACTTTTATAATATTATTATATCTCGATACTTATTATTAATACTTATTATTGTAACAAACATTAAAATAAATTGTTCTTAACTGAAGTGTGAGTTTCTGTACGAAAAACATAACCCGTCAGCATACGTTTGGTGGCTATATCGAACATATTGCTAACATTGCAGCGGTGAGATAAACAAAATACCAGTGTACAGTGTTCCAAACAATATGAAACTGTGAAGTGAGTATTATAAAGTATATCGTGGATAAGTGAAGTAATTATTAACAACTATTTCGTGAGTCGAAATAAACAAAGTGAAGTAATTATTAACAACTATTTCGTGAGTCGAAATAAACAAAGTGAAGTAATTATTAACAACTATTTCGTGAGTCGAAATAAACAAAGTGAAGTAATTATTAACAACTATTTCGTGAGTCGAAATAAACAAAGTGAAGTAATTATTAACAACTATTTCGTGAGTCGAAATAAACAAAGTGAAGTAATTATTAACAACTATTTTCGTGAGTCGAAATAAACATAGAAACGAAACGTGTTGCGCGCGGTGTGTGTGTATGTGTGAGCCAGACCAGGCAACAAACAGATCGGCAGCGAGAAACAACAAGTCGGCGCGCGTAGTAAAAACTAAAGCGGCGAGCGCTATAAAGCTTACTACAGACATTTTCTTATTCATTATTAAAGCTTGTTACAGACACATTTTTATTTTTTTTATTTTTTCGTTCAAATGCACGTTGTACACGTCACGTATTATTGGAAGAAATAATAAAACGAGTAAAATGTCAAGCGGTGAAAACAGTAGAAGTGTTAGTCCAGCACAATCCGAAATTACAAGCGAAAAATTATTAAAAGAAGAACGACTGTTATGGGAAAGAGAAAAGGACCTCCTTGAGAGAGAAAAGGGGTTACTCGAGAGGGAATTGGATCTACTGAGACGCAAAATGTCAGATTCAGTGTTGAGTGGAGACACGACACCGAGTTCGCGCGGATTCCGTCCGAAAGATGTTGTAGATTTAATTCCAGAGTTCTGTCCGGGAAGAGTAAATTCATTACCTATAACGGCGTGGGTAGAGAAAATAAATAAAGTTTGTGCAACATACCGATGGGATGATGAGGTTACACTACTACAGGCGGTAACTAAATTGAAGGGCGCTGCACGCACATGGTATGACACTTATGGGATGGAAATTGATAGTTGGAACGTTTTTAGAAGAGAGATTCTGGAAGCATTTCCCACTACCTATGATGAAGCAGATGTGCACCAAGAGTTAATGAGACGACGGAAAAAGCGAGACGAAACGTATGAAGATTATTATTATGACATGATGACCATTGGGAAAAGAGGCAATATCAGCGAGAACGCTATGATAAAATACATTATCACAGGGTTAGATGATAGAGAAGTTATAAAAACACTATCGTTATCTACATACGAAAATAGCAAGGAACTGCTAAAGCGCATTAAAATATATGAAGATACACAAAACCAAAGTAAACAAAGAAGAGAATTAACAAGAGAAGGAACAGCATTAAGAGACAGAGGACGTGAGTCGGGAAATACCACGAATCAACCCGTGAAAAACGTAAACAGAGACATAAAGTGCTTTAACTGTGGCGGACGCGGACACTATGCAGCTGAATGTAGTGAAAAATCAAAAGGAGTAAAATGCTTTAAATGCAATAGACATGGGCATAAAGCATTGGAATGTAAGGAAAATCCTAAACAAGACGGCGGAACAAAATCGAAAGTACTAATCTCTTCAATGGGGAGTGACAAAATGAATAAAACGGCAAAAATAGCGGGACATGAAATTGTATGTCTTGTGGACACAGGGAGCGACTTGAATCTTCTAGACCTGGAAGTATATATGAAAATGGGAGCACCAAACTACGAAGAAGAATGTCTAGAAATATATGGAATTGGAAATCAAAGAACCAAGACGTTAGGAAAGTTCCACTGCAAAATCGAAATCGACGAAGCGATATATGAAACAGTATTTCATATCATGCCACCTAAACACATGCCCGTTAAAGCTACCTTAGGATACGAGCTATTACAACAAATGGAAATAATAGTTACAAGCGAAGGATGCGAATTAAGGCAGACAATAAAACCTGATGAAGAATTAGCAATCCAGGCAATGTGTGCTGTCGTTAAAGAACCACTTGATGATAAAAAGATTGTCGTAAATGAGAACGTCACAACGAGAGAGAAACAACAACTACACATCCTAATTAAACAATATAGAGATTGTTTTGCCGAAAACTACAGCGAACTGAGGTTGCAAGAATTTGTTGTCGAGATTGAACATAGAAGTGGAGAAAAAATGAAACATGTCGATGCACTAAGTCGACAACCAGTCGAGTCACCTCAAGAAGCCGAAGTTGCCGAACTCAAAGTAATGACAGCGCGAATAACAGAAGAAGATTGGTTGCTGACAATGCAATTACAGGATACACAGTTGCAGGATATCGTGCAAATATTGAGAAACGAACCAAAGGAAGGAATGCATAGGCAAGTACATGATGACTACATAATGAAAAATAATCGGCTATGTAGAAAAACCTGTCAAGGGAACAAATGGGTAGTAACCGAGTCCGAAATGCGAGAAAGAAGAGAGGAAGCACTGAAAAGAATAGAAAAAGAGCAAGAAAAGCAGAAAAGAAGATTTGACGCCCGCCATAAAACACCACGAAATTATGAAGTAGGCGACTTAGTCCTCATCAAGCGAGATACAGTCGCAACAGGTCAACCCAAAAAGCTTGCTCCGAAATATAAAGGGCCATACGAAGTTGTCGAGCGGTTTCCGAACGACAGATACCGACTCCAAGATATTAAGGGCGCGCGAAGGACACAGAGATCGTTCGATTCAATATTCTCTGCGGACCGAATGAAGCCATGGTGCCGCCTGGAACCGGATGAGACGGAAGAGTCCTCAGAAGAAGACGACGAGGTAACTATAGACAATCTGTTACAGGTCACATCAAGTTCCAAGCCGAGGACGGTTGAACCGTCAGGAAAGGCCGAGTGTGAGAGACCGACCCTGTCGCATTCCCCCACCCTAACCCAAGGCTAGCGTTTTGGAGGGAAATACAGCAGTTGGGTCTGAGAGTTGGACCAGAGTTGTTGTGCAAGCGTCATAGCCAAGAGAAGCCACGCTTGAAAATACATACACGATTACTTTTATAATATTATTATATCTCGATACTTATTATTAATACTTATTATTGTAACAAACATTAAAATAAATTGTTCTTAACTGAAGTGTGAGTTTCTGTACGAAAAACATAACCCGTCAGCATACGTTTGGTGGCTATATCGAACATATTGCTAACATTTATATATATTTATATACATATAAAACAGAAACGGAAATTTTTGTACACATGCGTAGTTCCGATGAGAATACAACATGGAGAGTATATTATTCAAAACCGTGTTTTTCAATTTTTTAAAATTTATTGAAAATTTGTATTGTATGAAACCCACTTTTCAGTATTAAAAAACAAAACTATATACACAGCATGTTTATACAAGTATACAATAAACATACAAACAAAAACATTAAATAATTCAAAATTTTTAATCACAAATTCTGATCGATAATAAACAAACAACAAAAATAATAATCAAAAAAGTCATAAAACCATAATTTATAGGTTTAAAAAATTTAGATAGGTCAGTATAAATAATTAAAATTTATAACAATTTTTATTTGGTATTTTTTTTAACTCAGTCAAGGTCATACTAAATCACTATAAATCCGCATTGTCATTCATAATAAAAAATTACTCTAAAAAAATACTTAATAGGATATTCAATCTCTTACAAAAATTTTGAGCTATTCATAGATTTGTACTATTTTTTTTTCAGTTCAGAGCTATAACAAAAGAAAAATAAATACATAAATTAAATTGTAGGTTTTTATTTTTACAGATTATTTTATCTAAATTAACTTCCATGTATTAGAAAAAAAAATCAGTAGACGTATTTCTTAGTAAATAGAAATTAAATTTTCAAAACAATTGTTTGAAAACTGGTTAATTAAATTATAATATTTTTACTTATTGAGTTCATGCAATAAATTTGGATTTTTTATTATTATAATTAATATTATTTTTTAATATTCAATATAAATATATATAAAATATAATTTATATATATATATATATATATATATATATAAATATATATATAATAATATAAAATAATTTCTCCTAGCCCATCCAAAAACAATTGATAGTGCCACGAATGGGAAACAAATAAACAAGTGCGAAATATTCAATACTGTTTCTTAAATCCTAAGAAATATTGCTGGATAATGTGTGGATATTACAATCGTTCCCGAACTGATATTTGTACAAAAAAAGAACTATGTAGCGTCAGGGGTTGAGGACCACTGGTGTTACAGGGCCAAATACGAGGGTTTCATGACCCGCTGGAATGCGACCTGGTTTCTGGCGGGAAGTTTGCAGATGGCCCTTGCAAATCTAGGTCAGCGTTCAAGATCTTTACGGACAGTGCAAGTGTTGTGTTTTTTTGCTATTTTGTAAATTCGGTTTGAACTCACATTAAACAATCTTTTTTCGTAGCGTTTAACTTTATTTTATTTAATTATTAAACGATACGTTACAACTATTAATAAACCTAGATCGAAAATTAAAACGAAAAAAATTGTACATAAATTATTTTTTAGTGTTGGAGGGGGGGGGGGTAGTTTAATGTTACAAGGAATTGAGACTAAATTTATGGTTTTTGTTTCGTATCAAGCGTGTGAGAACAAATTCTTCATTGAGATGCAAGTAAATCTATCGACGACAATTTTAACGAAGCATATTCCGTACCGTTGTTCGGTGTTAAAAGTTGTTATACCAGTAGAATTCATAATGCAACATGTGACTGTGATCGTATTGAGTTTAAACAGGGATTAAATGAAATTTTGATTATTTGTTTTCACACACACACACACACACACACACACACACACACATATTTCCGATTGCAAAAAAAATAAATACGTAAATAAATATTAAAAACAAAAGCGATAAATTGAAGCGAAGACAAAATATTCGATTAAAATTGGTATGGAGGATTTAACCAAATGGATACCTAAAAAAGGTAGGTAAGTTCAAGAAAAGACAAAAACTACAAATTTTTATTACCGTATTTGCCCGAATTTAACGCGACACCGAAATTTTTCAAAAAAATAATTATTACGTAGACCTCTCGAATTTAGCGCGAGTCAATTTTTTAACGGAAAATAATTAGTCAAAAAATATCGCTGTAAATTCGGGCAAATACGGTAAATTCTATTTAGTAATTTCCATTAATTTTATAAGCATTATATAATTTTCTTATAATTTTAAACGTTTATGTGGGTGTATGTGTATGGATGTGCGTCGTCAGCTCGCTCGCTCGGTCGTAAGTCAAAATTTTGTGGCCGCAACTCCTCCTAGAGTCTAGGAGGAGGTCTAGGACCTAGACGGTTCAACCGGTTTTAATGAAATTTTCAGGATAAATTTGTCTAGTGCCGAAGATGGTCATGTGGTTTTGGTTCTTTCCAGTGATGCCAACTTTCCGAGAAAAAAATTACTAAAGTTTTTAAAAATTCATTGTGGCTATATTATTTATCCGATTTCGATCAAATTTTTAGAAAAGATTTCTCTAATGCTCCCATTAATTACATAATTTTATTAATATTCAGTGTTGTCAACTTTCCGAGAAAAAAATTACTAAAGTTTAAAAATTTTTATTATGGCCATGTTATTCAACCGATTTTACTCAAATTTTCACAAAAGATTTTCCTAGTGTTCATATAATTTATGTAATTTTAACAAAATACAGTGTTGCCAACTTTCGAAGAAAAAAATTAGTAAAATTTTTAAAAAAATTATATGGCCAATTTATTTAACCGATTTTAATCAAATTTTCATAAAAAGTTTTTCCTAATGCCTAAATAAATTATGCATTTTTAACAAAATACAGTGTTTCCAACTTATCGAGAAAAAAAATCACAAAATTATTTAAAAATTTATTGTGGCTACATTATTTATTCGATTTTGATCAAATTTTCAGAAAAGTATTTCCTAGTGCCAACATAAATTATAATATTATTAAAATACTGTGTTGCCAACTGTCCGAGAAATGTCAAAGTAGTCTATATATGGGTTTACCCATATACTTCTAATCTTGTTGTTTGTGGTTTAAGTGAAATTATTTTATTAACTTTTCGCCACAGTAAGATTATATTAATCATCTTTCTACGATCTTTCATCTTGCTTCTCAAACATTTGAATCAAATTATGTTAACCTGCAAATGTCAAATGACAGCGCTGTGTGAGGTTATGTACACTACTGATGATAGAATTGTTGCTTTTGAGTAATATATAATAGTGCAATTGATATTTTATTATTATTATTAGTTATTTATTTATTTTTAATATGTTTATATGTTTAAAATTTCTAAAAATTTATTGTGGTACATTATTTATTCGATTTTGATCAAATTTTCAGAAAAGTTTCTCCTAGTGCCTATATAAATTATAATTTTAATAAAAATATTGAGTTACCAACTTTCCGAGAAATGTCAACGTTGTCTATATATATATATATATATATATATATATATATATATATATATATATATATATATATATATATATATATATATTATTATTATTATTATTATTATGAAATGTAATTTTATATTTTATCCTTTCGTATGATTACAATAAATGAATATAAAAATCAGTGTAAAAAATTTATTTCAAAATTCAGACATATTCAAATAAATAAAAAAATAAAATCTAACTGGACAATATAAAAAGATAAATTAATAACTTTGATGAGAATGAAATTTAATATTCTTCGGCGCCTTCGCCTTCTCCCTCTCCAGAATCCATGCCAACTTCTTCGTAATCCTTTTCGAGGGCAGCCAAATCTTCACGGGCCTCTGAGAATTCACCTTCTTCCATACCTTCACCGACGCGACGTACCAGTGGACGAAAGCACGTTTGGCATACATCAAGTCGAATTTATGGTCAAGAGGAGCCCAAGCGTCTGCGATAGCAGTGGTGTTGGCCAACATGCAGACGGCACGTTGTACTTTAGCCAAATCACCACCGGATGCAACAGTGGGTGGTTGGTAGTTGATGCCGACCTTGAAACCAGTTGGACACCAATCTACGAACTGAATGGTACGCTTGGTCTTAATAGTGACAATGGCAGCATTTACATCCTTCGGTACGACGTCGCCACGATA
The DNA here is from genome assembly GCA_963966155.1 of Clivina fossor. NCBI lineage: Eukaryota > Metazoa > Arthropoda > Insecta > Coleoptera > Carabidae > Clivina > Clivina fossor. Next base: position 3,853,417 of record OZ014556.1, on the reverse strand, counting down.
CAACATGCAGCAAGCCATGTATTTGCCGTGACGTGGATCGCATTTCACCATCTGGTTGGCGGGTTCGAAGCATGCATTTGTAATTTCGGCAACAGAGAGCTGTTCATGGTAAGCCTTTTCAGCCGAGATAATATATATATATATATATATATATATATATATATATATATATATATATATATATATATATTATATATATATTATATATATATATTTATATATATATATATATATATATATATATATATAAATATATATACAGTGTGTCCCAGGATTGATGTTACAAGAGGTGTAATGGACTAAAATTTTTTGAATTTCATTTCAAGATTCTGGAATTAAGCCCTGCTTGGCGTGAAACAAATTTTAAGAATTTTTTCGTCTTTTGAAAAACAAAATGGCCGTGACGGTGAAGCAAGAACTATTTTCTTTTCAGGTAAAGTACCCTTTTTGTTTTGGATACGACAAAATTTTATTAAGAAAAGTTGTTTATAATGACAAATCATGGCCGTATACCAATGGTCTACAAATAAAAATTTTAATAAATTAATAGATACCTACAATTTATTTTGTTCAATCTAAAACAGACAGTTTAATGAAAGTAGGTAGATCGTCCTGAAGTTTGGTATACGGCCATGATTTGTCATTATAAACAACTTTTCTTAATAAAATTTTGTCGTATCCTAAACAAAAAGGGTACTTTACCTGAAAAGAAAATAGTTCTTGCTTCACCGTCACGGCCATTTTGTTTTTCAAAAAACGAAAAAATTCTTAAAATTCGTTTCACGCCAAGCAGGGCTTAATTCCAGAATCTTGAAATGAAATTCAAAAAATTTTAGTCCATTACACCTCTTGTAACATCAATCCTGGGACACACTCAGGGCCGGATTATGGCCTAGACAAAAAAGACAAATGTCTAGGGCCCGCATACAAAGGGCCCGGCCTGCAGTCTGTCAAATTTCATTTTTATGTATTTTTACGCAATAAAGTCCTATTATTTTTGCCCGGAGAAAAAATGTCTAGGGCCCCACAAAAGGTTAATCCGGCCCTGGACACACTGTATATATATATATATATATATATATATATATATATATATATATATATATATATATGTGTTTACCTATATACTTCTAATCTTGTTATCTAAAAGTACACTCTAAAAAAGGTTATGAATATGAGCCAATATATACACTTGTATAAAATATAGATTATTTGATAAATTCACAGCATTGTTTACGCTAGTTTTTTTTAGCGGTAATATTTGCCAAGGACTCTTGAACAAATTTCACCTATTTTTACATACATACACAATCACGCCATGTACCCAAATTAGGGTGTGGCACAAACTCTTTTCATCATCCCGAAATCAGTCGCCTCCAAACATTCCTATCCAAACAAGCAACTTTCTCTTCATCCACATTCATAATTCCACCTCTCATAGCATGCTCTTTTATTCCTACTACTTGGAAACTTTCTTGGCTGACGCAAGCCACCCTCTCAATCATACCACCACTCCAACTACTCATCGGACGTCCACTTGCAAACGTATACCATCAAAATCATTCATATAAATCTTTTAAACAGCAAACGTTCATTAGACGCATTCGCTCAACATGTCCGAACCAGATCTTAACTGACTAACACCAACTTTTGCTACAAAATTTTTTCGCAATTCCACACTCATCATACACTAATCGTATTTCGTAGCCCCAATCTCTCCTACAGTTACACCCAGATACCCCAAGTAAAAATCTTATTTCCACAGCAGTCATTTTCCGTTTAGGCTTTTGCAACCAAACCCAACATTCACTACTATACATCAACGTGGACAACAAAACTGCATTGTATATACTCAAACGGGCTTCTTTGGAAACATTTACATCTCCTAGCAAAAGTTCCAAAAGCACCCAAAGTACCTAATACAACCAGCAGCATTTACTCTCCTTTCAATTATCACGATCTTTAGACAGCAAACTACCCAAATACACAAACTCATCTACCTGCTCTAAACGTGCACCATCAATATATATATATATATACATTACATTCAGTCGATCAAGTCATCCTTTTCCAGAACTAAAACTTTGCACTTTTTGTTTAGAATTTCACCGCATCGAGCAAATTTTCGGAGCCAACCGAAAACTATACCATTTCATCGCAACACGATTGTGATCAATACAATCCGGACCAACAACAGAATCCGAACCAATCGACGATGAATTATAACGCGGTAACGGTACAAACGCAACCAGTCAGCTATAACCAACCACAATCAGGACCAGCACCAGCGGTCGCAACCATTATTTCCACCACCGATGCCGCCATTTACTACTTCCGGGTACATGGATTCTACTCCGTATACGGATACTACATATGCAATTACTACTGATACGTATTGTAAGATTTTTTTAAAAAAAAATTATTTAGTTAATAGTCGCGACAAGATAAAAAGATCATGTGATAAAACTTAAGGCCATTTCAAGGCAAACAAACGGCTATGTTCAGTCAGGTGGTGCGAATACAAAAATGAATAATTTTACATTCGATTTATTCGTTTAATACTACATATTTATGGTAACTAATTATTAGAAAAATTACCGAATTTATCTACAATTAATAATTTAATAACAATTTTTATATTCAGACAGAATTAGCATAGAAAAAAAATTAATCAAATATTTAATTGTCAATATTTTCTTTGTTTATTATTATTTTGATTTCCAAAAAATATATATGTTGTTAATTGTTATAATAGTACTTATGTATTAATTTCAGAATTTATTTATGTGCAGTTTATTTGTACAAAAATAATTTTCATCATTTTCCTTGAAAAATGCGATTTTCTCTTATCTCACACGTTTTTTATTTGAAAAAAAAAATATGATTAATCTTTATTATAATTAACAAACACATATATTTTTTGGACATCAAAATAATAATAAACAAAGAAAATATTGACAATTAAATATTTGATTAATTTTTTTGATATGCTACTTCTGTAAATATATAAAAATTGTTATTAAATTATTATTTGTACATAAATTAGCTAATTTTTCTAATAATTAGTTACCATAAATATGTAGTATTAAACGAATAAATCGAATGTAAAATTATCCTTTTATCAACTTATTTATTTATACTATATTTGGCAGAATTGATTTTCTATGTCAAAAGTCTCACTACGTTTACATTAGTTCATTTGATGTTATATTTTGAATTTGTATTTTTCTAATTTATTATGGCAAAAAGATGGTCTAGGCGAGATGTCAACAGTTAGTTGGCAATTTAATTTCATATTTTGAACAAGAAAAGGAAAATAATGGGCTATTAATGCCCCTGTCTGCTGTACGCGAGAAGCTCATATAAACATAGTAGTGAGTGACGTTATTTGCCTAGTGATAAAAATTGATTACGTCCCTATTTTTTTATCTTGTCGCCACTATATATATAAATCTTTTTAAGGCTGCCGTCTAATAGAGTAAAATCGTAGTTCCATCGTTTTTCGGAAACCGTGTGACGGAATTAATGCGGTTTTTTTATTAAAAATTACTTATCAAGATGCAGGGACTGACACGCCGTTTTTTAAAATAATTATTTAAATAAATGGTAAAATAAAAAAAAATTATTAACAAATTAACTTTTTTGAAATATATTATTTATTCGATTTTGATCAAATTTTCAGAAAAGTATCTCCTAGTGCCCACATAAATTATAATATTATTAAAATACAGTGTTGCCAACTTTCCGAGAAATGTCAAAGTAGTCTATATATGGGTTTACCCATATACTTCTAATTTTGTTTTTTTTAATATTACAGACATTCTACCAATCGCTATACCATGTTTCCCTTGAAGTCAAAGTGGTAACAAATGTCTACTGCCCACAAAAAATTATATAAATTTACTTTAGAACTGGAAAAAAATTACTGAAATTTTTTAAATTAAATTTTGGCTTTGCTATTTATTCAGTTTTGAATATATATATATATATATATATATATATATATATATATATATATATATATATATATATATATATATGCATGAAAAATTAAACAATTTAATAATGCTTGTATTTATATTTATGTATTTTATAATGTAAAATATTTTATGTATTTGTATTCTTTAAAGCTCCCAAAGCTTTTAATAAATTATTATTATATTATATTATGCTGTCAACCTTTTTGAAAAAATATAAAAATTTTATTCCTACGTGTCAAAGTTGTCTATATATGAGTTTACCCATATACTTTTAATCTTGTAATTTAATATAATGGGTGCTAAAAGGCTTTTTACTATGTTGCAAAATACAATAAATATTTAAGTAATTGTAAATAAGTAGTTAATCAAACATTAAATTATTGAAAAAATAAAAATAAAAAATATTTGAAAATAAATTAAATAAGTACAATAAAAAAATAATAATAAAAAGTTGTGTATACTGTATTATAAATTTTCATTAGGCACTTGTTGTTTCGGAGTATATTATAGAAATGCAGTGAAATCAGCGTTCAAATCAAAAACCTAAAAACTTGAATGAGATGCCGTTATTAGGAAACATAAATATTTTTACAAAGAGATAACATAGCCTTATCTTTCTTGGAGAAATAAGTTTTGATGATGTTTAGAGTTTTTAGCTCTGGTTTGAAAATATGCTTACTACCATTAGTGGCCCCTGGGCGGAATAGTTTGTCAAGCCCAATTAGACGGCGCCCTTAAACATAAGTTGGGATTTTTTCAAAATTTGCTCAAAAATATCTGAAAAAATTCAGTAAAATAGAGAAAAAAATTAGCTACAATATATATATTAATACAGAACTGTCAATAAAAGTAGTTTCATTTCTTCTTAGTTTAATAATGAGAAGGAAATATGTCTCCAACGCTCCCATTAATTATATAATTTTATTAATATACAGTGTTGCCAACTTTCCGAGAAAAAAATTACTAAAATGTTTAAAAATTTATTATGACCACTTTCTTTAACCGATTTTAATTAAATTTTTATAAAACATTCTCCTAGTGCCTAAATAAATTATGCAATTTTAACAAAATTCAGTGTTGCCAGCTTATCAAGAGAGAAAAAATCACAAATTTTTTTAAAAATTTATTGTGGCTACATTATTTATTCGATTTTGATCAAATATTCAGAAAAGATTCTTCTAGTGCCTAAATAAATTACGCAATTTTAACAAAATACGGTGTTGCCAACTTATCGAGAGATAAAAAAATCACAAAATTTTTTAAAAATTCTTTGTGGCTACATTATTTATTCGATTTTGATCAAATTTTCCAGAAAAGTTTCTCCTAATAAAAATATAAAACCCGTCAAAAATTCTGTATTCAATATAAAAATTTGTGTAAATAAAATTAAGTCTTTGTTTTTGTATGTTTTTTTTTTAACTAACTTGGATGCATTTTGTGATTCAATTATGATTATGACACAAAAAAATTTGTTTTAGCTCACACATAATGTTTCCAACGATTACTTTATTGATAAAAATATATAATATAATAAAACAAATTGTAATATTAAATCTTATAAACTGACACTTTAATCCTTTTTCTCGTCAATAAAATTATATTTGATTGATGTAATTTCAGTTTATTTTTAAAATTATCGAAAATTTCTTCAATATTAAAAAATTTAAACAAAAGATAATTTATTAATTTTTTGTGTTGTGCAATGTGCATAGAAAAACGGAAAAATAATATTTTTGTTACATGTTTTTAAAAGCTTAAACTTTGTAGAACATTTGTTATTTTTTGTTGAATTACATAATATTGTAAATTAGTTTATTCTACACAAATCAAATTTAAACCAATAAATATAAACTTAATCAATTTTAAAATTAAATACTGATTTGATTATTTGTAAAAATTACGTGCGATGATATTATAGCGTATTATAAATATTATATTTTGACCATATAAGCACAACTCGACCTTTTCGAAACCGCTGTACGCATCTGGCACTCAGCCTAACTAGCTTTACTACCTGACCCGACCCTTATCTGTACGCAAATGGCATTATTTAATGACAGTACGCAACTGGCACGTACGCGACTGGCACGACACCCTAGTAGCGAACTAGCAAATTTAATATTGCTTTTTTTTTATCAAGAGAAGCAATAAAAATTTACAAAGAAAAAGATAACATCAATCAGTGTGAAGTCACCTGATTTAAATAAACTTTGGAGGTTTCCTTTAATTAAAAATGTGTAAATTTTATGATCTAGTTACTTATTTTGATACCTAGTATCATTTTTGTATCTTTTTTTTTTGATGAAGATGTACGTTGAGCACGTCGAAACATTGATTATTAAGAAATATTAATGGAGAACTAAATCCTAAAGTCCTTATATTATATTTAATGAGTTATATATATATATATATTTTGTTACAGTGTGTATCACAGATGTATTGTGCTATTAATACATATATTATAAATTAATTATTTTAGTAATATAAAAACATTATGATTATTAATGTACAGTAAAACCCCGATTATCCGTGCGCGCATTATCCGGGCGGCGGATTCTTCGTGCGGCATTTTTAAAATGTCATCCGTGCGCGGATTATCCGTGGCTGACCGTGGCTGCACCGTTCAGACGTTCGCCTAGGGGAATATCCGAGTTCGGCTCGAGAAATCCTCCGTTTATGTGTTTACATATTATTTTCGCCAACTGCCGACCGACTCGTTAGTTAAACGTAAACAGACATTCGTTTGACACATGTATCTATCTGAATAAATTATTTAAAAAAATAAAAATGAGGTCTTTGGATTATCCGTGTTTTCGATTATCCGGCGAAGGCTCAGTCCCGGCTGGCCCGGATAATCGAGGTTTTACTGTATTAATATATTTAATTTAAAATTACAAAATTTTATGATCTGGTTACTTATTTTATTATCTAGGAACTTTTTTGTATGTTCTGTTTATTTACTGTAAATGGCATTTCATGATCTTCGAAACGTCGTTTATAGTATTAATAAAAATTAATACAAAACTAAATTCTAAAGCCGTTTTATTTTAATATAATGAGTTCTAAAAATATTTTTTTACTATGTTAACAATTATAACTATTTTATATCGTAAAAATTCAATTCTAAGTTATTTTCTGTTAGCTGCAAATGTCATTACTACTATTTCAAAATTTAACTGGAAAGCGTAAAGATTAATTTGTTGTCCTACGACCTACGCAAAATTCACATTCAAAATTAAGTATATCTTCTTTGGTAAGTAGCTAGGTAAATAATGCGATAAATTAAAAAAGTATCTTTTAATTCGTTGCCAAATCATTTCAAATAAAAACAACTTTAAAAATCCAAAGCGAAAAAAAAAAACGATTTATAAATTTCACTTAAAAATAGGTCTGTGTAAATCAAGCAAAACATATCGTGTAGGTAGGTATGAGAGAGATAGTGCTAGCCAGCCAGCGAGAGGTAGATTTGAAGTAGGTATTAACTGAAATATGAGAGCACTTCAAATTTCCGTTCTCGAAAAACTCCGAAAAAAAGGTAACATTTGTCTTGGTGATAATTTATTTCTTTTACAGTCTACTCTCGACGTGGCAATAAACTAGGCCCAGTCCGGTACACGAAGATTGTTTTTTTGTATTTTCTGTTTTTCTCTGTGTGTGTCTCATAAGGTTGTTTTTATCTGTAAAGTTAATGATATTTAGTGTGCATTTGTTGGCATTTCTTGTTATTGTTTCGTAAAAATGTTGTCTTTTGTCGTGTATGATTACGGTTTCCCACGAAAGCACACAGAACAATGCAATGTGTTTGTCATTAACGTATATGCTAACAGTTTTTCAATATTATTTTTAATTCTACAAAACAAACCTACATATCGTTATAAACAATATAATAAAATTTGGAATAATAAATTTATTAACCGACAAATTTTGATTAAAAGCAATAAAATTTTTCATTTTTTATGTACTATTTATATATTTTAATGATACGTGAAATAATTGATTAGTAATTAGTAATATTAGTGGTTTCAAATTTATTACATTGTTTATACATTATTATATTTCAGTCTCAAGTTTTTATTTGAAAAATTAAATAAATAATAAAAAAATTACTAAGTATATAAAATTGGAGATTCATTCTGTTGATTTGTCAGATCTTTATTAAATAAGAATTATATAATAATAATACGTTTATTTTCAACAGGTAAAAACACTCAATTACAGGAAAAGTACAAAACTATACATTAAATATTTAATATTAACAAATAAAGAAATAAGTAACAATAGTGGACTAACTAATACAATAATATTATACAACAAGAATTAAATATATATAACTTATAATATTTTATTTGTATTATTATAGAAGAATATTACATAATATATATTAATTAATTAATAATACAATTACGCATTTCTTTATAAAATGGAAGCTATCATTATGAATATCACAAGCATGACAAACTCTATTATAATTATCAGACATTTTAAATACCGGAAAATTTAATAGTATGTTTGTTCTACTAAAAATTATTATAAAATGTTAAATTTAGACATATACATATATACATTATACTTATTTGTTGTTTCAAATACAAATTAATTAGTAAATTATTAGAGCGAAAAGTGTAAATATAAAACATGTTAGCCATTTTAATACTGGTTCCATTCCAGGAATCTTGATTGGAGGTAACGAGAAAAACAGGTGGAGCTTACCTGACAGGTGCAACAACAAAATGGTTTACGCATAATGATTATATTCTATTTGGAAATTTAAGATGAATGTAATAAGAATAATACATGTAGAATAAATAAATAAGTAACATATTATATTTACATGATATTTTTAATTTTATTAATGCAAAGATTTCATTTTTAAAAATTTCTTTTTTTTTTGCTAATTCTGAACGAATTATTAAATTTAAGTTTATTAATTTTATAGCTTTAGATAAATTTATCAATGTGTTAAACTAAATAACTGAATTAGAAGAAGGGAAATTAATATGAAATATGTTGTGAAATAGTGTAGTTTTTCAAAGAAAAATCTGAAAACCAAATAGCTAATCAATAAATAATTCTGCGTATTCTATGAATCAATAAATCAGCAGATTAGAATCATAGATTAAGTTGATAGTTGTTTGGTAAAATATTTCTGATTTATGAATCTGCGGTTACTATAGGTAAATTATGTTCATCAACGTGAAAATATTGCTTCAATCTCATCATTAATATTATTTCAATTAAATATATCATTAGAAAACAAAAATATTTTAAAACAACTATTAGATTATTTATTATACTATATTCTATTTCACCACTTAAATTTAATAGTATTACCAGTGGCGTCACTAGGATTGGTGTCACCCAATGCGGTAACTTATGGTGTCATCCCCTCACGATACCCCGTAATTGTTAATTGTTATTTTAACATTAAATTTTATGTCATATTAAATCTCGACTAAATCAGAACTTTCCTAATGTTATATTCTGGAGTAGTTATTATACAAAATACACAAAATACTTAGGCCAATATTCTTATCTCACTTTTAAAAGTGATTTTTATCAAAAATACTTTTGACGTTTATTTAAAATTACTTATTAAGCAATTTTAATTAGTTTATTTGAATTTTATAATATTAGATAATACTTTAATCATGAAATTGCTCATTCGTCAAATTTATTTATTATATTAAAATATAAAATACATATATACTATATATATATATATATATATATATATATATATATATATATATATATAATGAAACCGCTTTAGTTTTTTAGTTTTTTATTAATATTTATTAGTAATATACGTTTCGACGAACTCAACGTACATTTTCACCAGGAAACATGATATAAAGATGATATTTACAGTAAATAAACAGAACATAGAAACAAGTTACTATAGAATCTTAAAACTTTTTAAAACAATTTTAATAAAAATTAGTAGCTAATTTAACTACATTAATATGATAAATTAACATTATATAATTTTGTATTATGTTATATTATTACAAATACATTAGTTAATAAAACATTTAATCTTTGTTAATATAAGAATAAAATTTGTGTTAATTTTTAACATGTTAATAATAACTCACATTGTTGTATTTTGTTAAATTAGCAAAAAAGAAAATTTATTTAACAAGAAATAATTTAATATTGAAGTTAAATAAGTGTGAAACTTGAAAATTCCTTATTTATTTCTAGTTATTTCGATGTATTGCATGTTTAAGTACAAATGTAAAATATTTCTATGTGCTTCCGGCTAATTGATAAAAATCCAAATTACAAATGAAACGATTTCAAAACAAATGCGTCATTCCATTCAATATACGTTATACGTACGATATGTCAAGCACGTTGAAAATCGTTAAACGACCAAAATATGTTCGTGTCGCGTTTTTGATCTTTCGGTTCGAAATAGTTAGGTCGGTCGGTATGTAGTTAAAATTGACGTAGGTAAAACAGAAAAAGCCGTGTTTCCGAAATAGTTTTATGGATTGTCGGCGCGTATAGTTGCACCCATCTGTCTTTTCGTCTTTGATACCTCTTCCATCGCATAAACTTATGTAGAAAGTACGAAAACCACATGCAACAAATTAAAATATTTTGTTAAAATATTTCGTTGATTTTATGTCGATACATAAACTAGATCAGTTTTATGATATTTACAGTCGGTTAAACCACAAATTCTGTATAACTTATATTTGAAATATTTAGTTTATAAAAATATTTAAAATTTAATGATTAGTCGAGTGTAATTATTAATTTACTACACTTTAACTAAAGTCGCCTTTAGGTCGGTAAAAAAGTTTCATACTTTATACTACACTCTAAAACGAAATTATGTAATTTTACCTAGAATTCATAATTACTCAACTGCTGTCATTTTAACATAATTGTTTAAAAATACATAATATCAAAACCATTACAAACATTATGTAATATGATTTTACCAATGTGTTGGAAAAGTACATATGTATGTAATATTAAATTTTTTTTTTGTAAAGTCCCTTTATTAAATTTACAGAACTTCAATAAATTTGTTGTTAGAAATTTTCCACAAATAGATAAAATTTATTTAGTTCTGTAATATTATTGTTGATATAATTACATACATTTCTAAATGTATATAAAGGATGTATTTTGAACTGAATAAATTACACTTAAAATATTCGATTAGTATTATTAAACTAAATATATAGTAAGTCCAGAGCCGTATTTACCTCTTTCGAGGCCCCAGGCGCAATTGAAATATGAGGCCCCAGGCGCAATTGAAATATGAGGCCCCCCTGCAGATATTCTTCAACTGAAAACACCAGTTCTTCAACATTAGAAATGTATTGAAATATAATTTACTCGTAAATTAAAACTAGAAACTAGAAATTAAAATATAGTTTTCAAATTGATCTCAGTGACTGATATCTGATTTAAAATCTGAGGCCCCTTAGCTACGAGGCCCCAGCTTGCGCCTCATGCGCCTGTGCATAAATACGGCTCTGAGTAAGTCTAATTATTTAATGAATTATTGGAGATATTAATATACAGACTGTAATTTTACATAATTTAAGAAGTTATACCAACAATATTTATTTCTACATTAAGTATGTAATGCAATTTAGAGAAAGTAAACAATTTTACATGTTTATCAGTTTATTGTTACTTACTTTATGTGATTATTAAGAATTATGTAAAAATTACAGAGTTTTGAGGTAGAAATACAGAATATTTATGGTAAAACAAAATTACAGATTTTTGATAGTAAATTTTACTACTATTTTTCTGTAAATTCGCTGTTATTTTTTACAGTGTATACTTTTTATTTTTTATTTTTTAATTTAACACGAAATTACTGAATTGAAAACAACAGCGTTATAGTAAGATGCTTATAATATTTTTTTTTCTTAAATCATTTCATACTTGATGATAGATGTTATCTGGAAGGGCTTTCTCGTCCACCACGACGTCGCTAATTAGCGATCAAGCTGGCGCCGCCGACGCTACATACATGCACCAGCGCACCGTCGGGACGCGCGTGCTTGTCGCACCATTCATTTACGTTTTAACGGTCAGTTTTACGTTTTATTTCTTCATTCGTATTTAATTGCAATGTGGCGCGCACACACATACCGTCAATGCCCATCCGCGCGCGCCAGTGACGTGCAAATGGGGCAAACGTGTGCTGTTTATTACCCCGATTATTGTCGTGCACTTTTCTCCAACACTCTGGCAGTGTAATAAATTTTTTGTTGTAAAGGTTTCATCTAGAATAAATCAGAAGTTGTAGATTAAAATTAAGAATTATTTATATAAAACGTAGTTAGTTGATCATGTAGTTAATTATGTGATTACTACCTATTACTAACTATTTTCATAACTGTAAATGTAACATATTGAAGTATTAATATTAATTGTAAAAATTTGATCTAATACCATGCACTTAAGCTAAGCCTAAAATCTAGAAAAAACACTTAATAGCTTACTAAACACCAAAAATGTCAAAAATCTTTAAATTTATTGCTGTAAGAGTCTGTTACGTGACCTATTGCACGTGGCGTTGTGCTTACCGGCCACCCACTTGAATATAGCCTAAACAGAATCTAAAAATAACAAGTGCGTGTAATTTATACAGGCTGTTCGATATAATTTAGTTATTATCATTGTTCGAATTTAAATTAATTATTTTTCAAGATTATCTATTTTTAATTTAATTTTCTTGTACTATATACCTGTGGTTCCCAAACTGGAGATTTGCGACTTTCTCACAAGACCGCCGAAAAATGTTACACAATTTTTATAATTTTATTTCCATTTTCAATTTATTGTCATAGGACGCGATATCTAGATGCAGCCACTTAGTTACTGTACTTGAATTTATTTAATTACGTTTTTTTGTCTCAAAAACGAATTTTTTTTGCCGAGAAAAATTGTTTTCTTATGCCCGTTTCACACGACGCAACTTTCTGTGGGATTTTCTTGCGCAACAAAATTGCACAAGAAAATTGCTAGTGTAAAACAGAAATTGCACACGCAATTTTGTCGCGGCGACAAGTTGCACGGATTAGAACCCGCTGTAATTTAATTACATGGCCATGCAATTTCTAGTTACTTTTTAGTAAGTTTCAGTCTTACCAACTTTTATTATGAAAGGCACAATACCAGTATGTTTTTTATTTATATTTGATTTTCCTATGAGGTGTGTCATACATTAAAAAAATAAATTACAATAAAATTATTTATTTATTTTATATATTTCGTGTGCTTATTTTGAAGGTTATACAGTTATGATATACTTTGTCGTTTAGTTATTTTTTTAATAAGTTGGCATCGTGGAATGAAATAACCAAAATTGCAGTGCAATTTTCTTGCATCGTGTAAAGCATACATATATTTTTGCAATTTTATTGCGCAACTTTCTTGTACAATTTTGTTGCGCAAGAAAATCCCACAGAAAGTTGCGTCGGGTAAAACGGGCATTAGGAATATTGAAAAAGTATGAAAAAATATTAGACTCATTTATATAACTGTAAGTTAAAATATTATATTTTTAGATTGTTTAATAATTAATTAGCTCCGTTATTGACAAGCTATTTTTGTATACATATTTTTATAATCAAATACTTTATTTTAATCCACAAATTGATAATATTTTTAGATATGGATGTGTCTTAATGAAATGGTTTCTATTTTTAGAATAGGTAAATACATTTTTCATGTAAATAATCTAGGTACCTGTTTCATTAATACTCCATTAAATTAGCGATCTAAAAATACATTGTTATCCACTATTTTTTTTATCAATATTTACTATCAGTGACAACAAAAAAATCAAATATTGATCTGCATAGACAATTAAAGGTGTTACTCTGATATCATTTTTCTAGGCTGCAGGTTTTGAGTTTAAAATTGAGTACACGTCGGATTGTATGGTAAACACATTGGCTGATATTACAAGCGCGGTTTTTGGGTGTTTTAGTTCATTTGTTTAGGTCTTAGATCACTGATGACAACTTTAACTTTATCTTTTGCTATTGATGATGAAAGCTTAGCTTTAGAAATACGTATACAGCTTTTTTTTTAAATTATTGTTTGTAGTTTAAGGGAAATTATTTTATTTTATTAACTTTTCGCAACAGTAAGATCTTATTTTCATTTATTATCTCACTAATTATATAAATAATTATATAATTGTTTTAGATATTTTGTTTTATCTTTTAATTAAAATGAAAATATAATAAAATTACCAATTTCTTTTATTAATTGAATATTTTGAAACCATGATACCTCGTTTTACCACGCTTATATTAGCTCACTATGTTTTAGATCACTTCCTATCATCTGATCTCACTGAAATTTTGCATGTAGTTTTAGTCCAGGAGACAACTCAATATTTTAACAAATAAAAAATTAATATGACAAGACGACAAGACTAAAAAGCAGAAAATAAAATATATAAAAAAAAAACTTTTTAAAAACCACGCTTATATTTAAATGCACTAAAAAGAGGAAAATACATTTTTTCCTGGTTATCCAAAAATTTTAGTAAGAAATAAAAGCGTGGAGCGCTTAATCATCATTGCAAAATATATAGGCCCGTATTCTCACTTCACTTTTTCGTGAAAAAGTGCTTTTATCATTAATTTAAAAATAACTTTTTGCTTCTGTTTGTCATCAAATATAAATAATTTTTCTATATTTGTTCATTTTTATTATATTTGGTATTATAAAATTTAAATAAACTATTTTAAAATGCTTTAATAAATGATTTTAAGTGAACGTCAAAAGCACTTTTTTGAAAAAGCACTTTTTCATATAAGGTGAGAATACATGCCATAGTTTCTCGGCGCTCTACGCTTTTATTTCTTTCTAAAAAATTTGGATAACCAAGAAAAATTTTATTTTCCTCTTTTTAGTGCATTTAAATATAAGCGTGGTTTTTAAAAAGTTTTTTATATATATTTTATTATATTGTAATTAAAAAAATACATATAAGAAAAAAGATTGTAGAAATTGATCTATGACGTCTATGATCAAATCTAGAACATATTAAATGTGAGGATCTTGATCTAAATCTTTTTTAAAATGTCAAAACACTGATTATTATAGGAAAAATTTTCTTTATAATAAAAAAAAAAAATTAAAAATCAATAAAAATATATAAATTTAGTAAATTCTGAAACAAAATTCGTATATTTTGTTCCGAAAGGAATAACAAAACATATGTTATTTAGATAATTCACTATTAGATTATTATTATTAATAATAATAAGTATTTTTTAATATCACTGGATTAAATTTATTTTCTCTTTTTCAACAAAACATAGACAAATTAAAAACGATAAATAGTAAAAAAAATTCATTCATACTAGTGTTACCACGTTAGGAAGAATGAAAAATCAATCTTTTAATAACTATATCGGTGTTATTTGCAATTTAATCGGTTTATATGCAAACATTTCCATTAAACTTAGACAAAGAATCGGGCACAGTATGGAATGAGTGTAGAGGAAGGGGGGGGGAGAGGAGGTGGTAATAACAACAGAGCATCGTATCTAGGCAACCGGAAGTATCTAGCGGAATCAATATGGCGCGAAAAAGCGGAAACGACACGCCCCCTTTGTGACATTGAAAATGACGGAGCATGCGCAGATCGAACTGGATGCCGCCGCCGGTGCAAATGTCATAGAGGACTCTACAACACGGAGAAACCAATGAAAGGAAAACTCCCGTTCATTTCGACGGTGTGAATGGGGCTTTGAGGAATAATTTCAATGTCAACATAGGAAACAGTGAATGAAGTAAACGGAAGGGATAATGCGATATAACGATGTTGTTTTTTTGAGGTTATTTCAATATAAATTTAAGATGTTTTTGTTGTTATTATTAGTATATATTTTGGACTAATAGTATTTATAAATTTTGTTCTATTTTCATAAAATTTTGTTAAAGATTTATGACTGTTTCTAAATTTAGTAAAATAATCAAATATTTGGAAATATATTTTGGAATATTTAATTATAGTTTGGTAGTACATTATTTGGACTATATAATTTTATATCTGTTGAAATTTATAAACTTTTGATAAAGCTACAAACTGCTAAAATATTTTTACATAATTTTTTTTCAATTCGAATTTCAGTTTTAATATAAAATTGTTTTGTAAATTCACTTTAAATCGATTCAAATAGATTATTTGCATTATATTTTTTTGCAAAAGAACTGAAGAAAATAAATATCTATTTTTTTAAGAAAGTGGCTATTTATACATACGGTATGTATACGCAATTGGCTATTTAAACATACAGTATTTTTACGCAATTGGCTATTTAGGGTAAGTTAGGTTAGTAAGTTGGTTTAGGTTTAGGTTTTTTTTTTTAGTATGTATAAATAGCCAATTGCGTATACATACCGTATGTATAAACAGCCACATCCTTTTTTAAAGCAAAATTACAAAAAAATTGAAAAAGTAACACAAATTTTTCATTCATAAATTATATATTTGAAAATAAAAATTAGTTGGTTTAGAAAAATATTATAACTACAAAATCTATTTTTTCACAATATGAGTTAAATTATACATAAGTATATGCTTATAACAGTAAAAAATCTATCAAAATTAATTATATTAAAATTTAAAAGCTTTGAGTTTAAATTCTGTTATATTTTAAATTAAATTCCGACGTTTCGATATAGTACACGTATATCATCATCAAGAAAAAATATATACAACTAGTAACGAAATACAAATAACTAGATAATAATTTTTATATATATATATATATATATATATATATATATATATATATATATATATATTATATATAGTCAGTTTCCCTTTTTACCGTGACGTGTTTTTATATTTATAAGTAATTAAACTATTATTTAGCAGGAGTGTGAAGTCGGAGTCGAGGAGTCGAAAATTTTTTCCGGAGTCGGAGCAGATTTGTTTTGTTGCGACTCCGACTTTTTGTAGTTGTTGTTTGGAATTTTGTTACATATTAAATAAAAATATTAAAAATTAATATAAGAATATTATTCTACATTATGTTTTATTATATTAACAATAAAATACTACACAAACACTATTTTATTTTTGTTAGTAATGTAAATTATGCAACCACATAGATTTAATACAATTGTGCATTGCAGATTTCATAATTTTTGAAAGTTTAATAAACATTTGCACGATGCAATGCATTTAACGTTTTACAAATTTTATCAGTACATTTCTACTTAAAATTAGAAAGTGGCTATTTATACATACGGTATGTATACGCAATTGGCTATTTATACATACAGTATTTTTACGTAATTGGCTATTTGGGTAGGTTAAGTTAGTAGGTTGGTTTAGGTTTTTTTTTTTAGTATGTATAAATAGCCTCATCCTTAAAATTAATACCGATTTAAACTAAATTAAAAATGTATATTTAACTTTTAAAATATTTTTTGCAAGTTTAATAATTTGTATTATCTACCAAACTAATATGAATAATATGTTAAAAATATAGGCTAATCAGCTGATAATATATGTACTATTGTCTAATAGTAAATATTGTTCTAATAAATACATATAATTTCTGACGTCATACGTTTTAAAATTATTTCCTGTTATTTTCATTCATAATATATTGAACAAATTATAGATTATAATTATATTGTATGATATGATTAGAAATAAATATTTTCTAATATTGTTTAAGGTTTCTGAGAATTTTACAGTTTACAAATTTAGCTAGAGTTAAATCATACTGTAAATAGAATATTTCAATAGTTTCATATATAAAACAATGTTAGAATTCTAATAATTTTATATTAAAAACAGATTTTATGTAGGTTAAAATTTTAATAAAATAATAAATATACAAACGTAACTTAGAAAAAAGTCACTTGTAATACTTGTTAATAAAAAAAGTATTTGTTACTACAGACACTATTTGATACAATAAATATGTATATTTGCTGTATTTCAAAAAAAAAGTTATTTTAACTAGATGTAACATTACAGTTTTTTAGTACAGTCTCTTTTACTTAATTTGAAGAACTTCAGTAAATTTGCTATCAGGAATTTTCCATAAACAGGTAAAATTTGCTTAGTTCTATAATATTATTGTTGATATAATTATATACATTTATATATTTACATAAAAGATGTATTTTACAATTATTACAGATATTAATATGCAATACTGTAATTTTACATAATTTAAGAAGTTATACCAACAATATGTGATTCTGCATTAAGTGTGTGATACAATTTGCAAAAATTAAGCAATTTTACATAGGTATTAGGTCATTTTTACTTACTTTATGTGATCTAAATTTAATTTTTCAAAAATTATTCTATTTTCACAAACAGTTAAAAATAGTTAATCAAATTAACAATTAAGTAATAAAAATTTTAATAAATTAATACATTATGTATAGGTATATCAACCCACGTGTTTTTCTTTTACATGGTATATAATAACAAATATATATATATATATATATATATATATATATAATTTGAAAAAGCAACCTGCCCATGAAGTAGATTGTGAATGGTGGAATTTCCCGGTTTCCATGGAAACGAACTAGTTTGCGTAGGTTGACGGGTTGTACTCTTGACGAAAACGTGGGTGTCAAACCGCCTCTAGCACCCACGACTTTTATTTTAGGGGGTGCCGATTTGCTGGGGGTTTTTTTTAGCAATGCGTACAAATATTTACAAAAAATTTGTAAAAATATATAGTATAGTTTTTTAATTTTTGAAATTATAATTCGAATAATAAGATTCTAAAATATTTTTAGAAAATTCAAAATATATTATAAATAAAATTACATTTTTGTAAATAATTACAAAAAACACAAGATATTTACAGTAAATTATATATCAAATTTTGTTTATAAATATTAAGTTTGGGTATATATATATATATATATATATTTTAAAAAAAATCATTGTTAGTTTTTTATTAATAATAAAATAATAATAAATTTGATCTGATTTCAACAGCATTACTGACATTGGCATTTGACAATGCTGGTTAATTTACGCATCGCATTATAACATCGTTTCGTAGACGTCAATTTTTCATAGTGTTTATAGTAAAGTGTAAACTTTAGAGGCGGCCATAGATAAATATGTTTATATTAGTTTCTAATATTTTTATTTAAAATATAACAAAATTGAAACAAGACACCACGATTATTTAACCTTCACTTGTTAATATTTCTCCGCTCTTATCCCAGGAGTTTTATATTTAAGGGAACGGGGAATATTAACTTCGGAGGTACAAAATGTATAGACATGTTGGCTTGGATATATATATATATATATATATATATATATATATATATATATATATATATAATTATGATACCAAAATTTATATATATATATATATATATATATATATATATATGTTGTAAATATCTAGTTTAAGTTACTATTGGTCTGACGATGATATGTATTGGTGGCACTAGAGGGTGTGTATGCGCGCAAATTTAAAATGATGGGACGTTTAAAATTAACAATTTTTAAATTTTTTTATTTTAAATTATAAAATATTTCGCTTCGTGTTTGAAATGCGGACACGCAATAAGTACTAGGTATTACATATTAATATTATACAAGATATTCTTATTTTTGTTCTTTGTCTTAATTTTTGCGCAATAATTGTAACCGATTTTATGATATTTTGTATAATTTAAGCAGAAATAAATGTGATTCAAACATAAATAGCATTTTTTACATATTATACGTTTTTTTAAATAAAAACTGTAAATTTGTTTAATATAAAAAACAGTTCACCTATTACTTTTAAAAAATTATGAATAATACATGACATATTATAGGAGTCCATCTCTGTTCATAAGTGTTTATATTAAATTAGATATTTTTACTATTTGAAATTATTTAGGTACTATTTAGTTTTAAAATAGAGTCCGTTCTACAATTAATGCAATTGAAAAGTTATGTGGTCAAAAATTATATATTTGACCAAGGAAAGATTATTTTTCAAAAATCACTTAACATATATAAATAATATATACATACATATACGTACCATTCTACAATTGTAGTAAGAATAAGATTATTTGCTTTTATTCATTTCTAGTTGAGTTAAGTTTAGGAAACTTCCTTGACCTCGGCTTTGCTTCTGCCATAAATATCTAACCTCAACAAAATAATCATCACTTTTTACTCTTCGTAACATAATATACTATATGGTATTATTCGTCATTTTCCCCTAGTGCAATATTAATATTAATTTTAATGTGTCTCAAATAATACATCGAATAGTGTCAAATATTTTTTACCGTATAAGTAAATACAACTCAAGATCATTACAATACACACTCGTAAAACACGGAATATTCATACGAAAAACTACGTTGTAACACAGTCTTTTTACAAATTCAAAACTAATTCTGTATCGCTGGTTACGCATACATGTATTCCAAGTCATAGCTTTGAGTTAGTTCGACAGATACTCTTTTATTATTCATCAGGGAGTTGAGAGTGCTACGCAACGAAAAGATTTGATATTTTTCAAAAATACTTTCTCTAGTTTTTATACTACACATGTTACACAGTGTTATTCGTATTTATTTAAAGTACAAATGTGCTTTAAAATACATTTAAAATTAAAGTATGATCACTTTGATTTTTAATTTTTATTTTAATAAAGTACATAGGAGCACGAAGGCAAATAAGTAACTTTTTTCATAATATTAATATTACGTTATCATACTGCCTATGTAGAAAGAAGTCATTATGTTACTTGTACAATAATGACATATATATGTTACTTATAGTTAATATTCACATATATATTTACTAACCATACATATTTATTAACCAAATATAATTGATGTAACTATCAACTAACCAGATTAATATATATATATCAATCAGTTACACTAAACATAACTACAACGTCAAGTGTATTTAATCTGATATTTTCGGCGACCGTATTGTAAAACTATTACCTCAAGTTAAGTTAAGTTAACTGTCAATTGCATTGTTTATTTTCGCATGAATTTGAATTTGATTATTGAAAATGAGAGAAAAAATTCAAGAAATGGAATGTATACCGCCAAGGATGGTCAGAAATTGTATATTCGACCAAAGGAAGATTAATTCTCACAAATCACGTAACAAATATAAATGTATATATACTATCCTACAAGTGTTAGTAAGGTTAAGGTAAGTTAGCATGTATTTTTATTTATTTCTTGTTTAGTTTCGTTGAGAATGTTTGAAGAAAAAAATTTTATATGACACTCGAAATAGAAAGCTCTGTTTGTGTTTCGCTCAGATTGCTTGATCGGCCACAAATATCTGGGCTGCGAAACAATAACCAATAATCAATTTCTACTGCTTGTAATATAATATATTATTATTTAAAATGAGACAAAATTGTTTGTAATTTAAATTATATAAAATTATAGAAATTACATTAAATTATAGTTATTGATGATTATTTTTTAGATAATTTTATGTTGATAGTTCTTAACACAGTTATTTATTATAAATAATACATGTGCATTTTGTTTATGGTATATTAAAAAACAAATTGCGTTATTCTCTCTATAAGAGAAAAGTTATAGAAATGCAATCAAAACTCAGTTTATTTTTCCATTGTGTATCATATTGCAACCTGCTGTCAACGCGCGCCTTGGCGTAATAAAGTAGCTATTCCGAGGGGACGTCAGATTCTCAGTTCGGTTCCGGTTGCCCGGAGCATTTCAGCCTCTCCATGTTGCGTTGCAATACGTTTCAAGCCATTCTATACAACCCCCAACTACATATTTGCATAAATCAAAAATCTCTTTGCTCAATGACAAAAAGTCGCTTTTTAAATGTACTATAAATCCAGTTATTTCCCCTCAATATAACCGTTTGTATAGTTGCTCAAAATAAATCATACATTTCTCTAGTAGATATGAAGAAGATGAATAGTTTATTGGTTGATTGTGAAAACATATTAGAATCTATGGTGTTTAAATTCTCTTAGAATTTATTGTTTTGCTTTAGGGTATTTTTGTGTATTTAATGGTTGTAGTATTTATTGCTTGCATTTTTTTTTCTTTCACGTATAATATAGATAACATTTCTGCGTTAAAACAATATATAATATTAAAATAAAAAAAATTAAAAAGCTTTAGGATTAAGTTCTGTATACATTTTAATTAAAAATCGATGTTCCGACATACTTTATGTATACCATCGTCAGGGAAAATTATATAAATAATATACATATATAATAAATATACGGATCATAGAAACAAGTTACTGGGTAATAAAATAAGTAACTAGATAAAAAAAAATTTAAAATATTAATTTAAGAAAGCCAAATTTTATTTAAATCAGTGCTTTTGCACTGATTAATGTTTGTTTTTTGTTATATAATATATAATATATAATTATGTGACTGTGTAATCATAAGAAATAAAACAACTACTCGGGCATCAGTCAAGAGTTTTATTTTATTTTATTAAAATATGGTTCGATATTTTGACCTCACTGAGGCCATCATCAGGAACAATATTTATAACAATTGTACCTACAAAAAACATATATTTGGTATAATTTTTTTCCCTGTTAATTGTTATCATGTTTAAATTATAGTACCATTACACTACACTTTATTGTAGAACGTTGTTTGAAAGTTTTTTTATTTTTTTTTTTTAAATTTCTAGTTTGTAAATCCGTTTTATTTAAAATTGTTGTCATTAGTTAAAAAATTTAATATAAATTCGTCAATAACAAAAAAATAAATAAATAATAAATAGTAATAAAAAAAATGGTTAAAAAATTACAATAAATTAGAAAACATATGATATATGAAAACACACACACATATATGTATATACGAAAAATTACAATATTGCAAACATATGTTTTAATCTGGTTTTGGCTTGTGCTTTTATGCAACTCGCGCCAAATGGACTCGATGTTACCGGTTAATCATAGTTTTAATTTTTTTAATTAATTTTGAATTTTATATTATATTCAGAATTGGGCATATTACTTATACATAATTATCTACATATAAAAAATAATAATTGTTTTTGTCATTAAAATTAATTTTGAGTCCTATATACCAATTATAGTTTATTACGATTGGTCAATATAAAATGTGTCAAAAATTAATTAAAACTTAACATAGTAAAAAAATCTTCCAGAACTCATTATATAAAATAAAACTGCTTTAGATTTAAGCTCAACGCTCATCTTAATCAGGAAACAAGTTAAGTTGTTTCTATATACTATTATTTACTGTAAAGTCATTTGTATCAGTTTTTCCTGGTGAAGATGAGCGTTGAGTTTCGTCGAAACGTTTATTATAAACAAATTTTAATATAGAACTTAAATCTTAAACAGTTTTATTTTAATTAAAATTTGATTTGTAATATTCTAATGTTAAGATTTTTTCCCATAGCTTAAGAAGCCGATTTAATGATTGAGTGTTTTGTGAAATTTTTGAGAAAAATTTCAACATTAGAATATTATTATATTAATTTCACAGATATACTTATGAACTTTTGTTCAATATTATTATAACTTGATTTATATTTTCAACATTTCATAAATATGCGAATATTAACATGTATTTTTTTATTATATTTTACTTGTACTTGTTTGTACCGATTGGGACAGCAGTTTTTGACAAAAAAGTGATCAAGAGTTTTATTAATATAATTATTAACAATATTTTTACTTAATTATTATAACTTTACAGTTATCTAAAAAATTATATTCAAACTTATACTATGACTTATTGTTAGTATAAATAAATGAATTCTACCTGATATGTAAGAAATTCTATTCTTTAACATTATCATTTGTAGTAAAAATATAATTATTAAGTTCTGTTTACAAAATAAATATAAACAATATAATTTAATATAATTTAATAAATACATATTTCTAAACATATTCCGGAACTTCTAAAGTATGTGTCAAAAATTTATAAATATTTCCTAGTCGAGTCCATATTTTAAAGTTCGTAAAAAGCTTCTTATCTCAATAGCCATGATTCTTGCGGATGTCCTGACGCTCAGACTGTGACTATTTGTATCATAGAAGCAACTGAAATATGTTCGAAATATTTTAATAGCGTCACCGTCCGATCGGTAAGCAAATATAAGTTCCAATACAAAAGCGTCGATCGCAAAAAAAAAGCTAATTTCCGTTTTGTGTTTTTCGAATAGTCGTAATTCTTCGTACACACACACACACAGAGTAAAGGGTTGTTCTTATTCACCCCTTTTATTTTTCAGAGCTTGCTTTATTTGCTGGCTTTTATTGCTCGGCATTTTTCACAATACATATTGAATTATACACACTCATTCTCGTATTTGTATTCTCTGTTTTCTTGTTCAAAAATCCGCCGCTCACTTTAACTATGAATACTATTTTTTTCAATTGTATACAGTAGCTGGGTGTAATTTTTTTATACTTGAATAAATGCAATTTTAAATTTTACAATATAATTTTTGTGCTTTGCTATTGGATTCACTACTTTAAACCCATTTTAACTTAATTGCAGTTTTTTTTTATCAATTTTTATCGTTTACAGCGTTCGACTGCGACTCATACTGGATTGCCTCATAGTAGAATCGAAAAATGACTCAACTATTAATAAAAGTCCCATCAAATTTTATTCTGTAGATGTCAAGTTATAAGCATAGATATACATATATATATATATATATATATATATATATATATATATACTGGGTGTCCCATTTTAATCCGCCACCTGCAATAACTTTAAAATCGTGCATCGGACAAAAAAATGTTACGGATAAAAAATAAATGGTTTCGAGGGGGACATCTGATGCAGAAACCCTTGCCCCCTTCGGACCCCCTGGGGGGCGAGAAAGGGGGGCAACTTTGAAATCTTAAATAGAACACCCTATTTTTTATTGTAGATTCTGATAGGCCATTAAAAAGTATGTAAATTTTATTTTAAGACTTTTTGTTTATCTTTGATAGATGGCGCTGCAAACAGCATTTTTTTCTCAGTTTATCAATCTTCAATTTGAAAAAAAAAGTGTAACTAAGTAGGATATTCAAGATTTTTTCAGTTCTTTGGGAAGAGGGGGGGGGCAAGGGTCACTGCATCAAATATCTTCCTCGAAACCATTAACTTTAAGTTAATGGTTTTGAGGGGTATAACTTTAAGTTAATGGGTTCGAGGGGATATCTGACTCAGTGACCCTTGCCCCCCCCCCTCTTCCCAAAGAACTGCAAAGAACTTGAATATCGTACTTAGTTACACCTTTTTTTTCAAATTGAAAACTGATAAACTGAGAAAGAAAATGCTGTTTGCAGCGCCATCTATCAAAGATAAACAAAAAGTCTTAAAATGAAATTTACATACTTTTTAATGGCCTATCAAAATCTACAATAAAAAATAGGGTGTTCCATTTCAGATTTTAAAGTTGCCCCCCTTTTCCGCCCCCCAGGGGGTCCGGAGGGGGCAAGGGTGTTTGCATCAGATGTCCCCCTCGAAACCATTTACTTTTTATCCGTAACGTTTTTTTGTCCGATGCACGATTTTAAAGTTATTGCAGGTGGCGGATTAAAATGGGACACCCAGTATATATATATTATATACACATTGCATATATAAGTATATAACCCACATTTTATATTATGTACATTGTTCAAAAACACATTGTACATAATTTTCTTAGACATATTTCACTCATTCACTGCGTCTCCGTGAAATAATACGTATATAAAATGCATAAAAATGTCGCCTTCAAAAAAAAAAAAAATTGTAGGTAGTTGTTAAAAAATAAATAAAGTTTTTTTCACCAAAATATTGAATTTCGTTTTCTGAAAAATGTCGAAATGATATGAAAATGATAAAAATACCTCTGATTTACAGCGTGAGCCGCAAGCGGACGCTGCATTTCCTCGTAGTATAATTTCTTAAAAATTACTCAACTCTCATCAAAATATGTTTAGTGGATCTTATGTTATAAGCAGTTTTAGTCATTTGCTACATTGTCCTACAGAAAAACCTTCCTTGGAAACGATTCAATTATTAATATATTTTTTATTAAAATCCGTTCCATGAATGTCAAGTTACAAGCGAATAGAGTTTTCAGTCAAATTTCATCATTTACAGCATTTGCCTACGGCTCGCGTTGCATTGTCTAACAGTACAACTTTACTTGAGAAATGCCTCAACTATTAATAAAACTCCCATCAAAATCTGTTCAGTGGATGTCAAATTATGAACGAATAAATTTTTTTAGTTTGCAGTGTTTGCCTGCGGCTCATGCAGACTTATCTCCACTTTTTGATTTTTTCCATTACACAGTTCTGTGCTATATTTCAACTTTATAACTCACTTTTATCTTTCAAATACTGAATTTTTGCGCAGTTTCGCAGCAACGCGCGACGGGAACGCTAGTATATATATATATATATATATATATATATATATATATATTACGTTTTATATGTATAGATTGGTTTATTTATAAACTTTCAATTAAAATTATAATTTTATACCATGAGTTATTTGTTTTAATAAATATTAGTAGTATGTATTTATTTATTAGTAAATGATTTGTAGGACTAATGTTGAAAATATGCAGCAAAGTAATCTTTTTCGTGTGTATCAAACAACAAATTGCCCAAAAATCGTTTGATCATGCTAATACATCTAGCGTAAGAAATACGATTTGTTCTGTGAGAAAGACGAGTATTTTGGTGCACAGCTGTGTGGCTCTTAGCTGGTGTGTTCGTGAACGGATAGATGTTAAAAGCTTTCGTTTGAATACTTTATTATGTAGATAGGAATAGGTAGACGAACTACCTAATGCATTCAACAAATTATAGATGCTATGTTAACAACATAAAACTATCTTGCTACATATATATATATATATATATATATATATAATTAAGTAAGTAAATAACGCCTGTCGGCCAAGATATTAAGGAATATTGATAAGAATAAAATAATAAATAATAAATTAAAAATTTTGTCAACTGTATTGTCTGGGAATATTTTTAGTATAATCAGTTCCCGTAAGTATCAAGCAAACCAGGAGACTATATAATAATACTAAAATGTTGAGATTTTTTTTCCCCAAAATTTCACAAGATACTCAATCATTGAATCGGCTAGTTAGGCTATGCATCAATGACTGGCCAGTTTAACCGTAGACACGTGTTTCGCTCGTCAGTACAGTGCTTTGATGAATGTCGGAGGACAACTGATGCAGGCGTTATTGTTTGTGTGACTTTTATGCCAAGTAAATTAAAATGCAATAATGCAATACAAAAGCAAAGTCTATAATATTAAATTCAACGAATTTTAATATTAAAAATCTTTGAAGAAATTTATATATAAAGCAATAAAATCTGATTTTCAATAAATTTCTAAGAATATATCTTAGAACTTCTTTGAGCTATGAAATATAATGAAGAAATATATAATATATTTATAATAAAGCGCATGTAAAATTCACTCTCTTATTATAAAATATAAAATTTTATATTTTCAAATTGTTTATTCATTACTAGTTATTACAATATATTAAATATCAATATTTATAATAATAATAGAATACAAAAATGTAATGGCATTATTGTATTGCAGTTAGTTACTGATGGCAACCAAACATAATTACAGCGTCAAATATAAGATCTAATTTACAGATTATAACAAATTTTAAACACAATTTGAAACAAAAATAGAACGTATTCATCTTATTGTTAAATTAAATCAAATCGTGAATATTGATAAAATTTGCAAATTTCAAAAGTTGACAATTTTGAAGTTAACGGAATGATGAACATTGACTTTACTCAAACTATATTGATATGATATAGGAACCGATATACGATACAGTTATCAAGCATTGTAAATCCAAATCGAATCCAGGACCTTGCAGCTTCCGGCTGGCTGGTCTACCTTCTGAGTTAACGATAACGGACGATTGAGTTGAAATTTGTTTTTTTTTATATTTGTATATATTCCGATTTAGATGTTTATTTGGAATTACACATTGCAAAAATGATGTAGAATTTTTATTTTTGCACAACTTTTTCTTTCTCACAATAACAGGTTTTTATATAATATATGCTATGTATAAGAAGTAAAGTTTTTTTTGTGAATTAACCAGAAACAAAACAAAACAAGATTAGAAGTATATGGGTAAACCCATATATAGACTACTTTAACATTTCTCGAAAGTTGGCAACACTGTATTTTAATAATATTATAATTTATGTGGGCACTATGAGATACTTTTCTGAAAATTTGATCAAAATCGAATAAATAATGTAGCCTCAATGAATTTTTTAAAAATTTTGTGATTTTTTTTCTCGATAAGTTGGCAACACTGTATTTTGTTAAAATTGCATAATTTATTTAGGCACTAGGAAAAACTTTTATGAAAATTTGATTAAAATCGGTTAAATAAAATGGTCAAAATAAATTTTTAAAAATTTTACTAATTTTTGTCTCGGAAAGTTGGCAACACTGTATTTTGTTAAAATTACATAAATTATATGAATACTAGGAGAATCTTTTGTGAAAATTTGAGTAAAATCGGTTGAATAACATGGCCATAATAAAATTTTTAAAACTTTAGTAATTTTTTTCTCGGAAAGTTGGCAACACTGAATATTAATAAAATTATGTAATTAATGGGAGCATTAGGGAAATCTTTTCTGAAAATTTGATCAAAATCGGATAAATAACGTAGCCAATATGAATTTTTAAAAACTTTAGTAATTTTTTTCTCGGACATCTTGGGCACTAGGCAAATTTATCCTGAAAATTTCATTAAAATCGGTTGAACCGTCTAGGAGGAGTTGCGGCCACAAATTTTTGACTTACGACCGAGCGAGCTGACGACGCACATCCATACACCCACATAAACTATGTTCAGATTCGTCATCTACAGGCTATATGAAGGATTTCTATACAATTTTTTTTTTTTTGAAAAAGTTACAGACACCGTACCAAACGCTATACTACTTTTTCCTTGCAGTCAAAGTAGTAAAAAAGGTATATGGATTCAACAAAAAAATTGGTCGACTCCGTCTCCAACTTCCACTTTTAGTTCGATAATGATTTTTATATTTTATCATATTAAATTAACTACAGAAAATACATATATCCTGTGCTTAGAATATTACATGGTAAATTAATATAAAACATTCCTAAAAATAATATTACTACTGGAAGCCACATACCCCTTATACTCTGACCTTTGGAACTGGTTAATAATATATTACTTCCTATATTATGATTTACATATACAAAATATATCATTATTTATTATTACATAAAAATCTTTTATTTTTATAGTAATAAATTTCAAATATAAATAATCATACTTATTTGTTTTTTATTATTATAAATGATAAAATTGCCAAAATGATATCAATGCCAAAATAATAATAATAATTTACATTTCTATATATTACTTTCAAAAATTCCCATTCTTCGCTTCGCACTGATCTATAGTTCAATTCAAATCTGTTTATTTTATTTTGTTGCGTACATTTATAACTGAATTAGGTAAAAATTCAAATAATAATTGAGTTTTTCATGTACAATTATTAGTTTATGCCCATTAATAATTTTGAAAAATAACTGTATGTAATTTTAATTTTTTTATAGAAATATATAATAGGTATTATATTTTTTCATTATATTAAATGGTATAATTAAAAAAAATATATAATAATATACGTAAGGTAAAGGAGGCTAACATTGACAGTAGGGTAACATTGACACATCTTTGAAAATGGCTTTTAAAATTTTCATAGTAAGTCACAGAACGCTGTTGATTAGCTCTAAAAATAATGTATATGACTACTGCAGATAATATCACCATCCATCGCTCGTTGCTCGAAGCTTAGGGCTTATGGCGTATGGATACCGACGTGTTGTTTTTTATATGGTGACAATTCGTGTTTGAAACTTCCATTCTAAGAGGTTTTTACCTGCAATTCGCGTATCATTTCATGCACAATTCGTTTTTTTTAAGAAAGCGAGGAGGTCATTTTACTTTTCCGGACATTACAGACAAAAGTTACGTCCTTGCTACAGATATAGTACGCGTGCTGCCTCAACCACGAATTTGTCGTGACATGTATTTTTTTCAAACAAATTTTTTCGATGCGGAGTAAAATTCTTTAATTGTTAATTAATTGCATGTATATTATAAATTTTCTTAAAATTACAATAAAGTTCACTCTTATGTTACTATTCCTTTATTTACTACCTAGTATTTACTTATAATAAGAATAGAAGAATTATTTATCACTAAAGAAATAATTCGTTTCATAAAAATGCACTTTTGACCAATTTTTTTAAATAAATTTAAAATTGTCAAATTATAAAAAGAAAGTTCTATGTCAAAATTAAATTCCTATATTGTAACATTGCCATTTCAATGCATAAAGCAAGAAAAAACAAGGCATGTCAATGTTACTTACATGTAGGGTAACATTGACTAATTATGGTATATACATATATATTAAATATTTTCAATACCGTTTATGATAATCAATAAATTACTTTACATTTTAGAAACTAATATATGAAGCTAATTTCTCTGCTAAGAAAAATAAATTCTAAATCTTAATAAAATTTAAAAAAATTAATAACTAAAGATGTGTCAATGTTTGACGGTTTTACCTTACTCTATTATAATCTAGCATATTTTTTGCAATATATAAAATATACAAAATTATACAAATAATTTTCAATTTTTATTAATTTTTTTATTACATACTAATTGTTTGAACCCATATTATTCTGAACATATAAAAGCAAATATCTCTAATAAATAAAATAGTTTTAAATAGATTTTATCTGATATTAAACATCTACTGCGTGGTTTAACATAATGTTTATTTTAATTTGTGTATTTCTTATTACAAATATAAATACATGTGTACATGCAAGTTGTGATGATAGTATTATAACACCATATATAAATTTTATGTATTATACTGGGTACGTAACTATTTCGTTTTATTTGTCATTAATGTTTGTTTTATTTATACTAAATTATTGGTTATTAGGAATACAATAAACGAATACAAAAATTTTTCTTACAACTCAGCTCTATCAATGCTTCAAGAACCAACATTTAATCCATCCTTGCCAACTGTTTTTTATTTTCATGGATGGGCTGAACAAGCTCCACAATTTAATTATGATCAAAGTTTAATTATTATTGTTCCAGGTAATACGTAAAATAAAATTAGAAAAAATGCAACTAGATTAAACACAGATATTTAATAATCCAAGTGTTCGTTTACGGCAGATAGATGAGTTTCTGTATTTGGATAGTTCGTTGTCTAATATACCTATACATAGATAATAGATATGAATCTATAAAGTTCAAAGTTCAAATTAACCAACTTCTTTTAGACATTATTTGATGTGGTTTTTGCAAAACTAGTACTGGCCGATTTATGCTGATATAGGCCCGCACTATGATTTAGAAATTAACATATAACGAGGTGTCCAAAAATTGTGGAAACGGTTAAACATCTCGAGAACGACAAATTAGATTACAAAGTTACAAAACACGTATTTGTTTATTTTTGAAAATCTATTCAGACTTTATATGCAAAAACCACCTCCATACGTGTTTTGTAACTTTGTAATCCGATGTGTCGTTCTCGAGATATTTACATAACGGTTTCCATATATGTATTTTGGACAGCCGGTATATTTTTTCTATTTGTGACAATTTCTTTTTCTATTTTAGAATTACTTAAAATTAAAGATACAATAAACTTAATTGTAATGGATTACCAGTCTCTTGCTTTACGTTGGACAAATGAAACTGGTATCGTACCAGCTGACTTTTTAATGTCGTATGCGTTAGCAGTGCATAATGCGACTTGCATGAGTATGTAATTTGTTTTTGTTAATACAATATTTAAATAGCGTTAAGAATGATAATAGTAAATAGCACAG
The DNA here is from genome assembly GCA_963966155.1 of Clivina fossor. Classification (NCBI taxonomy): domain Eukaryota; kingdom Metazoa; phylum Arthropoda; class Insecta; order Coleoptera; family Carabidae; genus Clivina; species Clivina fossor. The sequence continues at coordinate 3,821,469 of OZ014556.1, read as the reverse complement.
AATATGTATAATAATAATAATTATTATTTAACATAATACAATAAATACAGTTTGCTTTGTCACACAAAGTATACATATTTGAAATAATAAAATATATAAAGCGACGGGTACCCCGACATAAGCGTTCGCGACATAAGCGCCCCGACATAAGCGCCCCGACATAAGCGCTACCGACAATTGCGCCACCGACAATTGCGCTTCCCGACAAAAGCGCTCCAGATAATAAAAATTTAGTATTTTTGGGTTATGGTTAAAAATATAATTATAAATATTATTTTGAATTACTATTTATTTTTTATCAGCAGAGTAGATGATATCAAATGATATGTAAATAATATTGTAAGTATTATTATTATTAAAATTATGTGTTTTATATATACCTATGTTAAAGTGACCAGATGTTTTACATTGGGATGTGGGACAGATAAAAGACACGTTCTATTTTTAATTATTATTTTATTATTATTATTATTTATTTATTTGAAAATTCCAAAACATGTCTCTATTATATAAACATCTTTGTATTTACACAAAAAACCAAATATTGTCCGAAACTATAAAATATATCAAAACACGGTTTTCTGGGAGTGAAAGAATATACTTTCAACTTTTCAATAATTTTTATTTCTACTTTCGTTGAAAATCAAGCGAGTTCTAACTCTTTCTTTGCAACTCAATTTTAATAATAATAATAATGGATTGTTCCCGGTCTGTAGCAAGTGATATACCTACCTAAAGTAGTGAAAATTAAAGATAATAATAATAATAATAATAATAATATTGATTGACATATCTATCCCTGCGGACAATAACATTCAAAAAAAAAGAAACAGAAAAAATCCTGAAATATAAAAGCCTGCAAATAGAAATAGAGCGCATGTGGAAATTGAAAGCAAAAGTGATACCAATTATAATCGGCGCAACTGGAGCTGTCACAACAAACTTACCAAAGTACTTGGGAGCTATACCTGGCTGCAATGGTAAATTGATCCAGTCATTACAAAAAACAGCAATATTGGGCACTGCACACATTATTAGGAAGACCATTTAGTATCCTTAAGATCTAGGTCAGATCTCGGATACTAAATCAGTCCACCACAACCTCACTTTATCTCTGGGTTGTAAGAAATCCGTTACCCCGATCACCTGGGTAACTCAGCCAAGTTGAGGTGGTGTGAAATAAAAACAAATAATAATAATATATATATATATATATATATATATATATATATATATATATAAAACCATATATAAGCACACATTTTTTTATTTTTATTATATAGAGCGCTTTTGTCGGGAGGCGCTTTTGTCGTGTAGCGCAAATGTCGGTAGCGCTTATGTCGGGGCGCTTATGTCAGGGCGCTTATGTCGGGGCGCTTTTGACGGGACACCAAAGCGACGTATGCCATTTTATCTTAATGTTGTTAAAACTTGTGTAATTGTGTATGTAAGTTTTTTTTTAACAAAATCCAAAGGAACAATACATAAATTATGAGTCAAATAAATAATGTAGTATAATCGAAATAATAATAATAATAATAATATTGATTGACATATCTATCCCTGCGGACAATAACATTCAAAAAAAAGAAACAGAAAAAATCCTGAAATATAAAAGCCTGCAAATAGAAATAGAGCGCATGTGGAAATTGAAAGCAAAAGTGATACCAATTATAATCGGCGCAACTGGAGCTGTCACAACAAACTTACCAAAGTACTTGGGAGCTATACCTGGCTGCAATGGTAAATTGATCCAGTCATTACAAAAAACAGCAATATTGGGCACTGCACACATTATTAGGAAGACCATTTAGTATCCTTAAGATCTAGGTCAGATCTCGGATACTAAATCAGTCCACCACAACCTCACTTTATCTCTGGGTTGTAAGAAATCCGTTACCCCGATCACCTGGGTAACTCAGCCAAGTTGAGGTGGTGTGAAATAAAAACAAATAATAATAATATATATATATATATATATATATATATATATATATATATATATATATAAAACCATATATAAGCACACATTTTTTTATTTTTATTATATAGAGCGCTTTTGTCGGGAGGCGCTTTTGTCGTGTAGCGCAAATGTCGGTAGCGCTTATGTCGGGGCGCTTATGTCAGGGCGCTTATGTCGGGGCGCTTTTGACGGGACACCAAAGCGACGTATGCCATTTTATCTTAATGTTGTTAAAACTTGTGTAATTGTGTATGTAAGTTTTTTTTTAACAAAATCCAAAGGAACAATACATAAATTATGAGTCAAATAAATAATGTAGTATAATCGAAGTGATAAAAACAAAAAATTGTTGTAATAAAAATTTAAGTCAGTATTTAAAAATTCTTCTATAGTGTAAAAGCTATATTCTAAAAGAATTTGATTAATTTTACATTTAAATTCATCATAATTAATTTTTTTTTTAATACGTTCAGGTATTTTGTTTTATAATATAATACAATTGTACGTTTGTTCCGTTTTAAATTTGCACGAATTATACATTGGGACTGCTAATTTATTACTTTCTCCCCCATTATATGAATGTATAATATCCTTATTATTGATAAAAGAATCTACATATGTTTTAGCATACAGAAAACAGTTTAATATTAATAAATAAATAAATTGTTTATTATTTATTTGTTTTTATATTAATAGGAGAAATCGGGTACGAAATACATTAGTGTATGATGACGTTTGCCAGTGGACGTCCGATGAGTAGACGGGAGTTGAATGATTGTGGGTGTTTTGCGTGAGAGAAAGTTTCCAAGTAGTATGAATAGAATAGCATGTATGAGAGGTATTATGAATGTGGATAAAGCTAAAATTGCTGGTCTGGATATAGAGATGTTTGGAGAAAACAGATATCGGGATAATGGAAAGAGTTTGTGCCACACCCTTTTGGGTATTGTGTATTGTATGTATGTATTTATTCATCAGCAAATTATTTGAAATTCGTTATATGCTTTATGTTTTACAGCAAATCCGTTACAATCGTTTTTCACCAAATTAGTTTCTCAGTGTAATTGTCTAAGTAATCTGCATCTGATTGGCTTCAGTCTTGGTGTACAAATTATATCAGGAATGGCTAAAATTTTCACTGCTGGAAAGTTACCACTCATTACAGGTATATTTATAAATTAAAGGCCAATTGTGCAGTAATATCTATATATGAGAAAAAATATTTAGTAACGATAATTTTATTTAAAAAAACAAAAAAAATACATAACGATATTTTATGATATTTGTAGCGTGTGAACCAGCTGGACCAATTTATAATGCTCAACTTCAACCTCATTTAGAAAGTACTGATGCGGTAAATGTTAATGTTATACATTCTGATGCTGGAGCAACTGGTTATCCATTAACTTGTGGTACTGCAGATTTTTGGCCAAATCGTGGAATTAGATCACAGCCTTCCTGTGATATCACCACTGATAGTAAGATTTTTTATATTTATTCAAGATAAATTTATCGACCGGATTATATTGCCGTAAAATGTTCAGAATAGAAAAATTTATGTTGTTCCTGGAAGATATGTTTGTGATTATGATATATCAAACATTTCACAACAATAAAAACTATTTTTAAAACGTAAATTCTCTTTAGATTATTTGAATTATATTTAAAACGTGTTATAAACAATTATTTAAGAAATCTAAACGAAAAATTGAAAAAAAAGCTTAAAAACAGTTTGAAGATATTAAAGAAAAACTTACTACTTAAAGATATAGCGGAACTTATACCGTATTTGTCGTATTAGTAAATAGCGTAATTTGATTGGCTTTACAATATTGGCTATTATGGAAATAAACGTTTAAATTTACGCTATTGAATAACGTATAGATTGCGATAAATATGTTAAATATACACTGTAAAAACAAATAGTGAAATTACAAAAAAATACAATATTTATAGTGAAATTTTATTTCACTATAAATATTGTGTATTTCTACCTCAAAATTCTGTTATTTTTACATAATTCATAATAATCATATAAAATAAGTAAAAATAACCTATAGAAAGTATTTAAAATTGCTTACTTTCTGCAAATTGCATCACATACTTAATGTACTCGTAGAATTACGTATTGGTGGTATAACCATTGAATAACTATATTCAATGGTATAACTTATTAAATTATTTACTATTACAGCTTGCACATTAATATCTGTAATATTTGTAAAATAATTCCTTTATGTAAATTTCCAAATTTACATAACTAACCAAATTTTAACTATTTATAGAAAATTCTTGACAGCAAATTTACTAAAATTTTATAAATTTACTAAAGGAAACTTTACTAAAAAACTGTAATATTACAGTTTACATACATATATATATTATATATATATATATATACCGGGTGTCTACTTTTTTTTTGTTACATAGGGAATAAAATGCTAAAATTTTCATTTGGTGATAAATTTTCCCCTAATTATTATAGAACAAAAGTACAAATACAAAAGTTGTTTAGAATTCAAAAATGCATCAAATGATGCCAAATTTATCAATATAGGATGTTCTGATCAAGAATTAGAAGCAAATTAAAATTTCCATTTTTGCGCTCTTTACATCAAAGTGCCACGGAAATTAAACAAATAATTTCATTTCTTCTGGAGTTTGAGTTTGACAGATCGTATTTATTTTATTGTTACGTTCTGTATTATTATTATTATTATTATTAAATATGACAGAATTATCCAACACAGATCTGATTGCAGAATAAAACCTAACTCAACTGCTTTATCAATACACAAGAAAGCAACAAACCACAACATAGATTTTGACCATCCTGAGGTTTTATGCACGGAAAATAATGATTTTAAATTTAAACGAGCTTTCTTAGAAATGGTTCACATAAAAATGAATGACAATTTAATGAACAAAAGGTCTGATATTAAAAACTTAAGCTTAATTTACGATAATTTAATACTCTCAGATTGTAACCAATAATTAATTTGGGTCTTTTTTTTTTTATAACTGTTAGCTAAATATTACATTTTCCATTACAAATTTTTAACGTTGAACAATTTTGTGTTTAAGCTTTCATTAATTTTTCTTTGTTAATTAAATTTTTTTACAATTTTGGTTTTAAATATTATAAGAAATAATATAATATTTCTTTGTTGACGTTGACGATTTCAGTTCATACAAATGAATTTTAAATTAAAAAAAACGCACCAAACTTAATTAATTTTATAAAAACAATTCAATTTTTTAATATATACAAAAAACGCATTTTAATTAATTTGACAACTACGTGACGTTTGTTTTTGACATAATATTTTATTATTTGACTTTTAGCATATATTTTTACGAATATTTACATAATCAATCTCTACATTTCAATAATGACAATTATAAATAAAAAAACATAAATTAATTTATACGTTAGATAGTATATTTGTTTGTTTTCATACATAATCTGAAAGTTTATCCAGTTTCAAAATTTAATGCATTGTATCACATGGTGTATAAAAATAAATTGTAACAATTACTCTGTTAGTTTTGTAAGTATATTTGTGTTATATATTTAAATTTGTTTTTGTTATGTGTTTTTTTTAATTACTTTGTTACAAATTCAAATGGTTCATATTTTGAAAAAAATTTTTGACAATTAATAATATTTTACTAACAAAAATTAGATTACATACAGTGTACATTATATTGTTTCATATTTTCCAGAAGCCTGATGAAGGATAAAAATATATCCGAAAGCTTGCTAAATTAAAGCTTAAATGAGTTTTATTTAACCATCGTTTTCCAAAATTGACTGCAAATACCCATTATCCAATTACTTAAATATTATTACCAGTCATTACCTATACCTTCGTATATATATATATATATATATATATATATATATATATATATATGTATGTACTTTTCTGTCTCATTGGTAATATCATATTACATAAAGTTTTTAACAGTTCTGTATTTTTGAAACAATTTTGTAAAATTAAAAAAGTTGAGTATAATTATACCTAGAAATATTGTGCATCATAATTGTCTCATGATTTGTAGGTAAAATTACATATTTTTTTTTTTAGAGTGTATAATTAAATATCTTATATTAGTCCATATAAAACACACAATAATGCAGTTTTCTTGCTTTACTCTACTAATTTGGTATATATTATTTATCAATTTTTTTAAAAATGTAATTTTTCTTTTTATAAGTAATAAATATTTGGCGCATTTATAAGTGAGCACTGGAAAATTTTAAATTAGCAACTTAAAAACACAGATTTACTATTCTTATTAATAAAATAATTAAAACACATTTTTGTCAAAAATTACAAAAATTATGTAAATTCTAGTTGCATGTAGCCATTACTGCAGTGTTCGTTATCTCGCCGCATCAGTTAAAAATGCCCAGAAATATCCAGCACAAAAATGCAACTTGTTAAATGAATGTAGTGGTCCTGTAGTATATATGGGATTTTGGACAAGTACTGAGTAAGTAAAAAATTTTATATTGAATATTTTACAATGATGAGCTACTATTTTTTAATAAAATTGATTAAATTTCAGTGCTAGTGGAAATTATAATTTGACAGCAATGTTACCTTAAATTAATATTTATAATATGTTGCATATTTCAAGATTTAAGATTATCTAATTAATTTGTAAATAATTAATTATACAAATAATAATTGCATATTTAATAAAATATATGTATCTCAAATATTAATTTCTTTTATTTAAGATTCCTATTTTATCATTTAATGAAAATAATTTAAATATTTGTATCAACTAATTTTTCTGTAAATATATATATACCTACATACACAATCACGTCTTGTACCTAAAAGGGTGTGGTATAAACTTTTCTCAATATCCCAAATTTTATTTTCTCCAAACATTTCTATGCAGACAAGCAATTTTGATACCTCTTATACATACGCTTCTATCCCTTCTACTTTTAAACAATAAACACAAGTGTTTTTGATACCATCAAATTTAAATTCAGAATTTTGTTTTTAAAGTAATTTCTACTAAAATAATAAATAAATAATAAATTCTTTAGATTGCATTCATTAATAATCGACGTTTCGACGTACTCATAGTACATCTTTATCAGGAAAAATGATAAGAGAAATAAAAGAAATTTATAAAGAAAAAGATAACATCAATAAATGTGAAAACAGTGATTTAAAAAAAAATTTCTTCTTTTCATTAACATACTAAGTAAAACTATATTAAAATTTATTATCATTATAGCTTTCCTGGTCAATCTCGATCAGTTTGTAAGATTAAAAAACAAAATAGGACTTTAGCTTTATTTTTTGAAAATTTCTGCATAATATAGTTCGGTATATATCAACAAATAAATTTATTTTTATATTAAATTTGTTATCTCTGAAACAGCGAAAATAAACAATGCAATTATGTAAATAGGAGAGATCGGATACGAAATACGATTAGTGTATGATGAGTGTGAAATTGAAAAAAATGTTGTAGCAAAAGTTGGTGTTAGTCAGTTAAGATGGTTCGGACATGTTGAGCGAATGCGTTTAATAAACGTTTGCAGTTAAAAAGATTTATTTGAATGATTTTGATGATATACGTTTGCTAGTGGACGTCCGATGAGTAATTGGAGTGGTATGATTGAGAGGGTAGCTTGCGTGAGCGAAAGTTTCCATGTAGTAGAAATAAAAGAGCATGTATGAGGGGAATTATGAATGTGGATGAAGCGAAAGTTGCTTGTTGCTAACGCAATTGATGTTACATGTAATAAACTTCTAACGGCTACAGTTCCGTTAGAAAGAGTTTTCGGACATATGTATTTGAAGTTTTTTTTATTTAGATTATTCATAGGAATCATCCGGTGTAGTTATATATATATATATATATATATATATATATATAGTAACTAACTGCTGTATAATAATATCATTATTGTACTGGTAGTAACATAATGACCTGTTTCTACATAGATCTAACGTAATATTAATATTATGCCACGCTTGAAGAAAAATAAATAAATAACGCTTCTTAATTTTTACACTATAGGTAATAAACAAATACAGTTTTTCTAACAGGACTATAGAAAAAAAATACTTCCTTGCTAAACATAACATAATTATACATCCTACATCCAGATTATTTAATGAATCCCTATCAAAATATATAAAGCACGCTTCACAATTTCCAGTATTTACGCAAACATCCAATAATAACTATATAATTATAAGCTATTAAATAAATAACTTCACAATTCACACATCCTATATTATAATAATTAATACATAAACAATAAACAAGGTTGTTAAGTTTATGCCTAGCAAGCCCTAGGGCGACGAGGTAATTCGAGATGGCCGTAAGGGTTGAAAACTGTGTGACGGGTCGTTCATGTACTGTACATACCCCCACATTTGAAACTCTAATAACCGTCTTTAACTATTTCCCCGGTAATATGTTCGAACTATAGAATTTAATTTGTAGGTTAAGTGACACCGAACTTTTGCTCTACACGTGTCCATAGACCGACAGACATGTGTATTTGGACCGAATGCGAGAATACCATATGGCCAGATAGTGACATATTTATGTGCACATTCCCTACCCCCCCCCCCCCCGACCGGGGCTCAAGGGTCGCGCAAATGAATCGGTTGTTTAGGTCTGGTTTCTACTGGTAAAACGTGTTTGAAACACGTGTTTGAAACACGTGTTTTAAACACGTTTATCTTGAAGGTTAAATTATTAATTATATTTATTTATAAATCCATAATTTATATAATAACATAGAAATCTATCTAACTTAATACATAACTTTTAGAAATATTAATCAATATTTTTTTTTATAGAATTTGAAGTAATATTGATTTTGATAAGATTATAGATATATTTATTTATTTATTAGTATTATTTTATTTTGCTAAGAAATTAAAATCTTAAAAATGTATAATTGTAACAAGAATTATATTTAGTAAACTTAAAATTTTTCTCAATATTAACAATAACAAGATTAGAAGTATATGGCTAAACCCATATATAGACTACTTTGACATTTCTCGGAAAGTTAGCAACACTGTATTTTAATAATATTCTAATTTATGTGGGCACCAGGACATACTTTTCTGAAAATTTGATCAAAATCGAATAAATAATGTAGCAACAATGAATTTTTTTAAAATTTTGTGATGTTTTTTCTCGATAAGTTGGCAACACTGTATTTTGTTAAAATTGCATAATTTATTTAGGCACTAGGAAAAACTTTTATGAAAATTTGATTAAAATCGGTTAAATAAAATGGTCAAAATAAATTTTTAAAATTTTTACTAATTTTTGTCTCGGAAAGTTGGCAACACTGTATTTTGTTAAAATTACATAAATTATATGAATACTAGGAGAATCTTTTGTGAAAATTTGAGTAAAATCGGTTGAATAACATGGCCATAATAAAATTTTTAAAACTTTAGTAATTTTTTTCTCGGAAAGTTGGCAACACTGAATATTAATAAAATTATGTAATTAATGGGAGCATTAGGGAAATCTTTTCTGAAAATTTGATCAAAATCGGATAAATAACGTAGCCAATATGAATTTTTAAAAACTTTAGTAATTTTTTTCTCGGACATCTTGGGCACTAGGCAAATTTATCCTGAAAATTTCATTAAAATCGGTTGAACCGTCTAGGAGGAGTTGCGGCCACAAATTTTTGACTTACGACCGAGCGAGCTGACGACGCACATCCATACACCCACATAAACTATGTTCAGATTCGTCATCTACAGGCTATATGAAGGATTTCTATACAATTTTTTTTTTTTGAAAAAGTTACAGACACCGTACCAAACGCTATACTACTTTTTCCTTGCAGTCAAAGTAGTAAAAAAGGTATATGGATTCAACAAAAAAATTGGTCGACTCCGTCTCCAACTTCCACTTTTAGTTCGATAATGATTTTTATATTTTATCATATTAAATTAACTACAGAAAATACATATATCCTGTGCTTAGAATATTACATGGTAAATTAATATAAAACATTCCTAAAAATAATATTACTACTGGAAGCCACATACCCCTTATACTCTGACCTTTGGAACTGGTTAATAATATATTACTTCCTATATTATGATTTACATATACAAAATATATCATTATTTATTATTACATAAAAATCTTTTATTTTTATAGTAATAAATTTCAAATATAAATAATCATACTTATTTGTTTTTTATTATTATAAATGATAAAATTGCCAAAATGATATCAATGCCAAAATAATAATAATAATTTACATTTCTATATATTACTTTCAAAAATTCCCATTCTTCGCTTCGCACTGATCTATAGTTCAATTCAAATCTGTTTATTTTATTTTGTTGCGTACATTTATAACTGAATTAGGTAAAAATTCAAATAATAATTGAGTTTTTCATGTACAATTATTAGTTTATGCCCATTAATAATTTTGAAAAATAACTGTATGTAATTTTAATTTTTTTATAGAAATATATAATAGGTATTATATTTTTTCATTATATTAAATGGTATAATTAAAAAAAATATATAATAATATACGTAAGGTAAAGGAGGCTAACATTGACAGTAGGGTAACATTGACACATCTTTGAAAATGGCTTTTAAAATTTTCATAGTAAGTCACAGAACGCTGTTGATTAGCTCTAAAAATAATGTATATGACTACTGCAGATAATATCACCATCCATCGCTCGTTGCTCGAAGCTTAGGGCTTATGGCGTATGGATACCGACGTGTTGTTTTTTATATGGTGACAATTCGTGTTTGAAACTTCCATTCTAAGAGGTTTTTACCTGCAATTCGCGTATCATTTCATGCACAATTCGTTTTTTTTAAGAAAGCGAGGAGGTCATTTTACTTTTCCGGACATTACAGACAAAAGTTACGTCCTTGCTACAGATATAGTACGCGTGCTGCCTCAACCACGAATTTGTCGTGACATGTATTTTTTTCAAACAAATTTTTTCGATGCGGAGTAAAATTCTTTAATTGTTAATTAATTGCATGTATATTATAAATTTTCTTAAAATTACAATAAAGTTCACTCTTATGTTATTATTCCTTTATTTACTACCTAGTATTTACTTATAATAAGAATAGAAGAATTATTTATCACTAAAGAAATAATTCGTTTCATAAAAATGCACTTTTGACCAATTTTTTTAAATAAATTTAAAATTGTCAAATTATAAAAAGAAAGTTCTATGTCAAAATTAAATTCCTATATTGTAACATTGCCATTTCAATGCATAAAGCAAGAAAAAACAAGGCATGTCAATGTTACTTACATGTAGGGTAACATTGACTAATTATGGTATATACATATATATTAAATATTTTCAATACCGTTTATGATAATCAATAAATTACTTTACATTTTAGAAACTAATATATGAAGCTAATTTCTCTGCTAAGAAAAATAAATTCTAAATCTTAATAAAATTTAAAAAAATTAATAACTAAAGATGTGTCAATGTTTGACGGTTTTACCTTACTCTATTATAATCTAGCATATTTTTTGCAATATATAAAATATACAAAATTATACAAATAATTTTCAATTTTTATTAATTTTTTTATTACATACTAATTGTTTGTACCCATATTATTCTGAACATATAAAAGCAAATATCTCTAATAAATAAAATAGTTTTAAATAGATTTTATCTGATATTAAACATCTACTGCGTGGTTTAACATAATGTTTATTTTAATTTGTGTATTTCTTATTACAAATATAAATACATGTGTACATGCAAGTTGTGATGATAGTATTATAACACCATATATAAATTTTATGTATTATACTGGGTACGTAACTATTTCGTTTTATTTGTCATTAATGTTTGTTTTATTTATACTAAATTATTGGTTATTAGGAATACAATAAACGAATACAAAAATTTTTCTTACAACTCAGCTCTATCAATGCTTCAAGAACCAACATTTAATCCATCCTTGCCAACTGTTTTTTATTTTCATGGATGGGCTGAACAAGCTCCACAATTTAATTATGATCAAAGTTTAATTATTATTGTTCCAGGTAATACGTAAAATAAAATTAGAAAAAATGCAACTAGATTAAACACAGATATTTAATAATCCAAGTGTTCGTTTACGGCAGATAGATGAGTTTCTGTATTTGGATAGTTCGTTGTCTAATATACCTATACATAGATAATAGATATGAATCTATAAAGTTCAAAGTTCAAATTAACCAACTTCTTTTAGACATTATTTGATGTGGTTTTTGCAAAACTAGTACTGGCCGATTTATGCTGATATAGGCCCGCACTATGATTTAGAAATTAACATATAACGAGGTGTCCAAAAATTGTGGAAACGGTTAAACATCTCGAGAACGACAAATTAGATTACAAAGTTACAAAACACGTATTTGTTTATTTTTGAAAATCTATTCAGACTTTATATGCAAAAACCACCTCCATACGTGTTTTGTAACTTTGTAATCCGATGTGTCGTTCTCGAGATATTTACATAACGGTTTCCATATATGTATTTTGGACAGCCGGTATATTTTTTCTATTTGTGACAATTTCTTTTTCTATTTTAGAATTACTTAAAATTAAAGATACAATAAACTTAATTGTAATGGATTACCAGTCTCTTGCTTTACGTTGGACAAATGAAACTGGTATCGTACCAGCTGACTTTTTAATGTCGTATGCGTTAGCAGTGCATAATGCGACTTGCATGAGTATGTAATTTGTTTTTGTTAATACAATATTTAAATAGCGTTAAGAATGATAATAGTAAATAGCACAGAATATGTATAATAATAATAATTATTATTTAACATAATACAATAAATACAGTTTGCTTTGTCACACAAAGTATACATATTTGAAATAATAAAATATATAAAGCGACGGGTACCCCGACATAAGCGTTCGCGACATAAGCGCCCCGACATAAGCGCCCCGACATAAGCGCTACCGACAATTGCGCCACCGACAATTGCGCTTCCCGACAAAAGCGCTCCAGATAATAAAAATTTAGTATTTTTGGGTTATGGTTAAAAATATAATTATAAATATTATTTTGAATTACTATTTATTTTTTATCAGCAGAGTAGATGATATCAAATGATATGTAAATAATATTGTAAGTATTATTATTATTAAAATTATGTGTTTTATATATACCTATGTTAAAGTGACCAGATGTTTTACATTGGGATGTGGGACAGATAAAAGACACGTTCTATTTTTAATTATTATTTTATTATTATTATTATTTATTTATTTGAAAATTCCAAAACATGTCTCTATTATATAAACATCTTTGTATTTACACAAAAAACCAAATATTGTCCGAAACTATAAAATATATCAAAACACGGTTTTCTGGGAGTGAAAGAATATACTTTCAACTTTATTCAATAATTTTTATTTCTACTTTCGTTGAAAATCAAGCGAGTTCTAACTCTTTCTTTGCAACTCAATTTTAATAATAATAATAATGGATTGTTCCCGGTCTGTAGCAAGTGATATACCTACCTAAAGTAGTGAAAATTAAAGATAATAATAATAATAATAATAATAATATATATATATATATATATATATATATATATATAAAACCATATATAAGCACACATTTTTTTATTTTTATTATATAGAGCGCTTTTGTCGGGAGGCGCTTTTGTCGTGTAGCGCAAATGTCGGTAGCGCTTATGTCGGGGCGCTTATGTCAGGGCGCTTATGTCGGGGCGCTTTTGACGGGACACCAAAGCGACGTATGCCATTTTATCTTAATGTTGTTAAAACTTGTGTAATTGTGTATGTAAGTTTTTTTTTAACAAAATCCAAAGGAACAATACATAAATTATGAGTCAAATAAATAATGTAGTATAATCGAAGTGATAAAAACAAAAAATTGTTGTAATAAAAATTTAAGTCAGTATTTAAAAATTCTTCTATAGTGTAAAAGCTATATTCTAAAAGAATTTGATTAATTTTACATTTAAATTCATCATAATTAATTTTTTTTTTAATACGTTCAGGTATTTTGTTTTATAATATAATACAATTGTACGTTTGTTCCGTTTTAAATTTGCACGAATTATACATTGGGACTGCTAATTTATTACTTTCTCCCCCATTATATGAATGTATAATATCCTTATTATTGATAAAAGAATCTACATATGTTTTAGCATACAGAAAACAGTTTAATATTAATAAATAAATAAATTGTTTATTATTTATTTGTTTTTATATTAATAGGAGAAATCGGGTACGAAATACATTAGTGTATGATGACGTTTGCCAGTGGACGTCCGATGAGTAGACGGGAGTTGAATGATTGTGGGTGTTTTGCGTGAGAGAAAGTTTCCAAGTAGTATGAATAGAATAGCATGTATGAGAGGTATTATGAATGTGGATAAAGCTAAAATTGCTGGTCTGGATATAGAGATGTTTGGAGAAAACAGATATCGGGATAATGGAAAGAGTTTGTGCCACACCCTTTTGGGTATTGTGTATTGTATGTATGTATTTATTCATCAGCAAATTATTTGAAATTCGTTATATGCTTTATGTTTTACAGCAAATCCGTTACAATCGTTTTTCACCAAATTAGTTTCTCAGTGTAATTGTCTAAGTAATCTGCATCTGATTGGCTTCAGTCTTGGTGTACAAATTATATCAGGAATGGCTAAAATTTTCACTGCTGGAAAGTTACCACTCATTACAGGTATATTTATAAATTAAAGGCCAATTGTGCAGTAATATCTATATATGAGAAAAAATATTTAGTAACGATAATTTTATTTAAAAAAACAAAAAAAATACATAACGATATTTTATGATATTTGTAGCGTGTGAACCAGCTGGACCAATTTATAATGCTCAACTTCAACCTCATTTAGAAAGTACTGATGCGGTAAATGTTAATGTTATACATTCTGATGCTGGAGCAACTGGTTATCCATTAACTTGTGGTACTGCAGATTTTTGGCCAAATCGTGGAATTAGATCACAGCCTTCCTGTGATATCACCACTGATAGTAAGATTTTTTATATTTATTCAAGATAAATTTATCGACCGGATTATATTGCCGTAAAATGTTCAGAATAGAAAAATTTATGTTGTTCCTGGAAGATATGTTTGTGATTATGATATATCAAACATTTCACAACAATAAAAACTATTTTTAAAACGTAAATTCTCTTTAGATTATTTGAATTATATTTAAAACGTGTTATAAACAATTATTTAAGAAATCTAAACGAAAAATTGAAAAAAAAGCTTAAAAACAGTTTGAAGATATTAAAGAAAAACTTACTACTTAAAGATATAGCGGAACTTATACCGTATTTGTCGTATTAGTAAATAGCGTAATTTGATTGGCTTTACAATATTGGCTATTATGGAAATAAACGTTTAAATTTACGCTATTGAATAACGTATAGATTGCGATAAATATGTTAAATATACACTGTAAAAACAAATAGTGAAATTACAAAAAAATACAATATTTATAGTGAAATTTTATTTCACTATAAATATTGTGTATTTCTACCTCAAAATTCTGTTATTTTTACATAATTCATAATAATCATATAAAATAAGTAAAAATAACCTATAGAAAGTATTTAAAATTGCTTACTTTCTGCAAATTGCATCACATACTTAATGTACTCGTAGAATTACGTATTGGTGGTATAACCATTGAATAACTATATTCAATGGTATAACTTATTAAATTATTTACTATTACAGCTTGCACATTAATATCTGTAATATTTGTAAAATAATTCCTTTATGTAAATTTCCAAATTTACATAACTAACCAAATTTTAACTATTTATAGAAAATTCTTGACAGCAAATTTACTAAAATTTTATAAATTTACTAAAGGAAACTTTACTAAAAAACTGTAATATTACAGTTTACATACATATATATATTATATATATATATATATATACCGGGTGTCTACTTTTTTTTTGTTACATAGGGAATAAAATGCTAAAATTTTCATTTGGTGATAAATTTTCCCCTAATTATTATAGAACAAAAGTACAAATACAAAAGTTGTTTAGAATTCAAAAATGCATCAAATGATGCCAAATTTATCAATATAGGATGTTCTGATCAAGAATTAGAAGCAAATTAAAATTTCCATTTTTGCGCTCTTTACATCAAAGTGCCACGGAAATTAAACAAATAATTTCATTTCTTCTGGAGTTTGAGTTTGACAGATCGTATTTATTTTATTGTTACGTTCTGTATTATTATTATTATTATTATTAAATATGACAGAATTATCCAACACAGATCTGATTGCAGAATAAAACCTAACTCAACTGCTTTATCAATACACAAGAAAGCAACAAACCACAACATAGATTTTGACCATCCTGAGGTTTTATGCACGGAAAATAATGATTTTAAACGAGCTTTCTTAGAAATGGTTCACATAAAAATGAATGACAATTTAATGAACAAAAGGTCTGATATTAAAAACTTAAGCTTAATTTACGATAATTTAATACTCTCAGATTGTAACCAATAATTAATTTGGGTTTTTTTTTTTTTATAACTGTTAGCTAAATATTACATTTTCCATTACAAATTTTTAACGTTGAACAATTTTGTGTTTAAGCTTTCATTAATTTTTCTTTGTTAATTAAATTTTTCTACAATTTTGGTTTTAAATATTATAAGAAATAATATAATATTTCTTTGTTGACGTTGACGATTTCAGTTCATACAAATGAATTTTAAATTAAAAAAAACGCACCAAACTTAATTAATTTTATAAAAACAATTCAATTTTTTAATATATACAAAAAACGCATTTTAATTAATTTGACAACTACGTGACGTTTGTTTTTGACATAATATTTTATTATTTGACTTTTAGCATATATTTTTACGAATATTTACATAATCAATCTCTACATTTCAATAATGACAATTATAAATAAAAAAACATAAATTAATTTATACGTTAGATAGTATATTTGTTTGTTTTCATACATAATCTGAAAGTTTATCCAGTTTCAAAATTTAATGCATTGTATCACATGGTGTATAAAAATAAATTGTAACAATTACTCTGTTAGTTTTGTAAGTATATTTGTGTTATATATTTAAATTTGTTTTTGTTATGTGTTTTTTATAATTACTTTGTTACAAATTCAAATGGTTCATATTTTGAAAAAAATTTTTGACAATTAATAATATTTTACTAACAAAAATTAGATTACATACAGTGTACATTATATTGTTTCATATTTTCCAGAAGCCTGATGAAGGATAAAAATATATCCGAAAGCTTGCTAAATTAAAGCTTAAATGAGTTTTATTTAACCATCGTTTTCCAAAATTGACTGCAAATACCCATTATCCAATTACTTAAATATTATTACCAGTCATTACCTATACCTTCGTATATATATATATATATATATATATATATATATATATATATATGTATGTACTTTTCTGTCTCATTGGTAATATCATATTACATAAAGTTTTTAACAGTTCTGTATTTTTGAAACAATTTTGTAAAATTAAAAAAGTTGAGTATAATTATACCTAGAAATATTGTGCATCATAATTGTCTCATGATTTGTAGGTAAAATTACATATTTTTTTTTTTAGAGTGTATAATTAAATATCTTATATTAGTCCATATAAAACACACAATAATGCAGTTTTCTTGCTTTACTCTACTAATTTGGTATATATTATTTATCAATTTTTTTAAAAATGTAATTTTTCTTTTTATAAGTAATAAATATTTGGCGCATTTATAAGTGAGCACTGGAAAATTTTAAATTAGCAACTTAAAAACACAGATTTACTATTCTTATTAATAAAATAATTAAAACACATTTTTGTCAAAAATTACAAAAATTATGTAAATTCTAGTTGCATGTAGCCATTACTGCAGTGTTCGTTATCTCGCCGCATCAGTTAAAAATGCCCAGAAATATCCAGCACAAAAATGCAACTTGTTAAATGAATGTAGTGGTCCTGTAGTATATATGGGATTTTGGACAAGTACTGAGTAAGTAAAAAATTTTATATTGAATATTTTACAATGATGAGCTACTATTTTTTAATAAAATTGATTAAATTTCAGTGCTAGTGGAAATTATAATTTGACAGCAATGTTACCTTAAATTAATATTTATAATATGTTGCATATTTCAAGATTTAAGATTATCTAATTAATTTGTAAATAATTAATTATACAAATAATAATTGCATATTTAATAAAATATATGTATCTCAAATATTAATTTCTTTTATTTAAGATTCCTATTTTATCATTTAATGAAAATAATTTAAATATTTGTATCAACTAATTTTTCTGTAAATATATATATACCTACATACACAATCACGTCTTGTACCTAAAAGGGTGTGGTATAAACTTTTCTCAATATCCCAAATTTTATTTTCTCCAAACATTTCTATGCAGACAAGCAATTTTGATACCTCTTATACATACGCTTCTATCCCTTCTACTTTTAAACAATAAACACAAGTGTTTTTGATACCATCAAATTTAAATTCAGAATTTTGTTTTTAAAGTAATTTCTACTAAAATAATAAATAAATAATAAATTCTTTAGATTGCATTCATTAATAATCGACGTTTCGACGTACTCATAGTACATCTTTATCAGGAAAAATGATAAGAGAAATAAAAGAAATTTATAAAGAAAAAGATAACATCAATAAATGTGAAAACAGTGATTTAAAAAAAAATTTCTTCTTTTCATTAACATACTAAGTAAAACTATATTAAAATTTATTATCATTATAGCTTTCCTGGTCAATCTCGATCAGTTTGTAAGATTAAAAAACAAAATAGGACTTTAGCTTTATTTTTTGAAAATTTCTGCATAATATAGTTCGGTATATATCAACAAATAAATTTATTTTTATATTAAATTTGTTATCTCTGAAACAGCGAAAATAAACAATGCAATTATGTAAATAGGAGAGATCGGATACGAAATACGATTAGTGTATGATGAGTGTGAAATTGAAAAAAATGTTGTAGCAAAAGTTGGTGTTAGTCAGTTAAGATGGTTCGGACATGTTGAGCGAATGCGTTTAATGAACGTTTGCAGTTAAAAAGATTTATTTGAATGATTTTGATGATATACGTTTGCTAGTGGACGTCCGATGAGTAATTGGAGTGGTATGATTGAGAGGGTAGCTTGCGTGAGCGAAAGTTTCCATGTAGTAGAAATAAAAGAGCATGTATGAGGGGAATTATGAATGTGGATGAAGCGAAAGTTGCTTGTTGCTAACGCAATTGATGTTACATGTAATAAACTTCTAACGGCTACAGTTCCGTTAGAAAGAGTTTTCGGACATATGTATTTGAAGTTTTTTTTATTTAGATTATTCATAGGAATCATCCGATGTAGTTATATATATATATATATATATATATATATATATATATATATATATAGTAACTAACTGCTGTATAATAATATCATTATTGTACTGGTAGTAACATAATGACCTGTTTCTACATAGATCTAACGTAATATTAATATTATGCCACGCTTGAAGAAACATAAATAAATAACGCTTCTTAATTTTTACACTATAGGTAATAAACAAATACAGTTTTTCTAACAGGACTATAGAAAAAAAATACTTCCTTGCTAAACATAACATAATTATACATCCTACATCCAGATTATTTAATGAATCCCCATCAAAATATATAAAGCACGCTTCACAATTTCCAGTATTTACGCAAACATCCAATAATAACTATATAATTATAAGCTATTAAATAAATAACTTCACAATTCACACATCCTATATTATAATAATTAATACATAAACAATAAACAAGGTTGTTAAGTTTATGCCTAGCAAGCCCTAGGGCGACGAGGTAATTCGAGATGGCCGTAAGGGTTGAAAACTGTGTGACGGGTCGTTCATGTACTGTACATACCCCCACATTTGAAACTCTAATAACCGTCTTTAACTATTTCCCCGGTAATATGTTCGAACTATAGAATTTAATTTGTAGGTTAAGTGACACCGAACTTTTGCTCTACACGTGTCCATAGACCGACAGACATGTGTATTTGGACCAAATGCGAGAATACCATATGGCCAGATAGTGACATATTTATGTGCACATTCCCTACCCCCCCACCCCGGGGCTCAAGGGTCGCGCAAATGAATCGGTTGTTTAGGTCTGGTTTCTACTGGTAAAACGTGTTTGAAACACGTGTTTGAAACACGTGTTTGAAACACGTGTTTGAAACACGTTTATCTTGAAGGTTAAATTATTAATTATATTTATTTATAAATCCATAATTTATATAATAACATAGAAATCTATCTAACTTAATACATAACTTTTAGAAATATTAATCAATATTTTTTTTTATAGAATTTGAAGTAATATTGATTTTGATAAGATTATAGATATATTTATTTATTTATTAGTATTATTTTATTTTGCTAAGAAATTAAAATCTTAAAAATGTATAATTGTAACAAGAATTATATTTAGTAAACTTAAAATTTTTCTCAATATTAACAATAACAAGATTAGAAGTATATGGCTAAACCCATATATAGACTACTTTGACATTTCTCGGAAAGTTAGCAACACTGTATTTTAATAATATTCTAATTTATGTGGGCACCAGGACATACTTTTCTGAAAATTTGATCAAAATCGAATAAATAATGTAGCAACAATGAATTTTTTTAAAATTTTGTGATGTTTTTTCTCGATAAGTTGGCAACACTGTATTTTGTTAAAATTGCATAATTTATTTAGGCTCTAGGAAAAACTTTTATGAAAATTTGATAAAATCGGTTAAATAAAATGGTCATAATAAATTTTTAAAAATTTTACAAATTTTTTTCTCGGAAAGTTGGCAACACTGTATTTTATTAAAATTACATAAATTATATGAATACTAGGAGAATCTTTTGTGAAAATTTGAGTAAAATCGGTTGAATAACATGGCCATAATAAAATTTTGAAAACTTTAGTAATTTTTTTCTCGGAAAGTTGGCAACACTAAATATTAATTAAATTATATAATTAATGAGAGCATTAGAAAAATCTTTTCTGAAAATTTGATCAAAATCGGATAAATAACGTAGCCAATATGAATTTTTAAAAACTTTAGTAATTTTTTTTCGGAAAGTTGGCATTACTGAAAAAAGGCAAAATCACATGACCATCCTGGGCACTAGACAAATTTATCCTGAAAATTTCATTCAAATCGGTTGAACCGTCTAGGAGGAGTTGCGCCCACAAAATTTTGACTTACGACCGAGCGAGCGAGCGAGCTGACGACGCACATCCATACACCCACTTATAAACTAAGTTCAGATTCGTCATCTACAGGCTATATGAAGGATTTCTATAAAAAAATTTTTTTTTGCTAATGTTACAGAAACCGTACCAAACGCTATACTTCTTTTTCCTTGCAGTCAAAGTAGTAAAAAGCACATTGGTCCAGTCAAAATTAAAATTTAGAAATTTTAAATATTTTTTATTATGGAAAGTAGAAATTAATATTCATGATAACATTATTATATATAAATATATGAATATTTATAACAAAAATTAATTATAATAATTTAACTTGTGACTATGACGAACACTAACTGACAAATAATACAAGATTAGAAGTATATGGGTAAACCCATATATAGACTATTTTGACATTTCTCGGAAAGTTGGCAACACTGTATTTTAATAATATTATAATTTATGTGGGCACTAGGACATACTTTTCTGAAAATTTGATCAAAATCGAATAAATAATGTAGCCACAATGAGTTTTTTTAAAAATTTTGTGATTTTTTTCTCGATAAGTTGGCAACACTGTATTTTGTTAAAATTGCATAATTTATTTAGGCACTAAGAAAAACTTTTTTGAAAATTTGATTAAAATCGGTTAAATAAAATGGTCAAAATAAATTTTTTAAAATTTTACTAATTTTTTTCTCGGAAAGTTGGCAACACTGTATTTTGTTAAAATTACATAAATTATATGAATACTAGGAGAATCTTTTGTGAAAATTTGAGTAAAATCGGTTGAATAACATGGCCATAATAAAAATTTTAAAACTTTAGTAATTTTTTTCTCGGAAAGTTGGCATCACTGGAAAAAACAAAATCACATGACCATCTTGGGTACTAGACAAATTTATCCTGAAAATTTCATTAAAATCGGTTGAACCGTCTAGGAGGAGTTGCGCCCACAAAATTTTGACTTACGACCGAGCGAGCTGACGACGCACATCCATACACCCACATAAACTAAGTTCAGATTCGTCATCTAGAGGCTATATGAAGGATTTCTATACAATTTTTTTTTTTTTGAAAATGTTACAGACACCGTACCAAACGCTATACTACTTTTTCCTTGCAGTCAAAGTAGTAATAAAAATATATTATTTTTTGATAATAGATTTAGTCCATTTCTTGCATTTGTATATCAACTTATTATACGTCAACTGATTCAACTATATTAATCTATAATAATAATAATAGAAAATATGGATGCAATTACCAAAAGTAATATGTATATTTCTTATTAATAATTTAATCTCGAAAACCTAATTACTATTTCATTTTTCGTTCGTTTCGCGAAATAATAGCGCGTCATTAGTACAAAGCTGTTAAAAATAAGCGAAAAGGGTTTTAAAGAAAGGGAAATATATGCGCGCAGGGCTGGGCCCGAAAAAAAAAATGAAATTTTATCTACAAACCATGAGACACTATGATGCCCAGAATTTCTAGAAATAATTCCTCAACTGCTGCAATTTTAATATAAGTGTTTAAAAATACATAATATCAGAACTATTAGAAACATTATATAAAATATAATATAATATTACCAACGGAATGGTAAAGTACATACATATCTAGTAAATTTATAGAACTTTAATAAATTTACTGTCAAGAATTTTCCATAAATAAGTAAAATTTGTTTAGTATATATACATTTCTAAATTTTCATAAAGAATGTATTTTGAAATGAATGAATTACAGTTCAAATATTTTATTAGTATTATTACACAAAATATGTACTAAGTCTTATTATTTTGATAAATTATTACAGATTTAAATATGTAAGCTGCAGAAAGTAAGCAATTTTATATACTTATTAACTATTAAGTAATTTTTACATACTTCATGTGATTATTATGAATTATGTACAAATTACAGAATTTTGAGGTAGAAATACAGAATATTTATAGTAGTAAAATTTAAATACTATTTTCTGTAATTTAGCTATTTTTTTACAGTGTATAGAAAAAATCGTGAAAGCGTGCAACAGTAGAGACTTAAATCACATGTGTTTCACTTTTACCGTGCGGCGGCGAGGGGGGGGGACATACACGATGGTCATTGGGGAGTTGCAGCTACAGGCTAAGCACCGTCGCCTTGCCCCAAAAACAAAAAGAAAAAAGTCCTTGATGGGGGGGGGGGTGGGGGGGCAAGCGCTTTGATACGGAGTAAAGTTATGGAAATCTATTGGACACTTGACAGTTTGTTTTTTTTTTATCCAATTGAATTTCGTTTGTGGCCGGGTGTTGTTTTTCTTGTTGCTTGGTCAGTCAAACAGAAAACTAAATGAAATTGAATGTCGGATTTTAGTTTATATATATATTTACTATATAGATCCAATAAACTAGCTACAATATAGTCATTGAAAATAGATGAAATAATATTTAATACATACATACACAATCACGCCATGTACCCAAAAGGGTGTGGCACAAACTCTTTTCATCATCCCGAAATTAGTCGCCTCCAAACATTCCTATCCAAACAAGCAACTTTAGCTTCATCCACATTCATAGGGAATAGGGAGTTTAGTTTTCAAACCGCCAAACTTATGCAAACACATTCATACATTAAAAGTTTGTTCTTCGCACATTAACGCTTGAAAATTTTCACGGTTGACGTAAGTTGTCACGTTTCTATATGGATATAGCGTCTTCATCAGAAAAAATAAAACAGTAAATAAACAGAACATAGAAACAAGTTACTATAGTAATTAGATTATAAAATTTTTAATTTTTAATTAAAGGAAGCTAAATTTTAATTAAATCAGTAATAAATTTCTATTGCTTCTCTTATCAATCTATAATTAATATTGATAAGTCTTGCAATTATTATTATTTATAAATTTTATAATTTAGTTATTTATTTTGTTCCCTAGTAACTTGTTTCTATGTTCTGTTTATTTACTGTAAATGTAATTTGTATCAGATGTAGGTTGAGTTCGGCGAGATTATTAATAAATATTAATATAGAACTATAACCTAAAGCCGTTTTATTTTAAAGTAGTTGTGTATTAATATTTAATTATTTTAACTTAATAATAACAAATATATAATTCTTCAGAGAAAAGATTAGTTAAAGTGTTTACTTCAATTTTCTATTATTTGTTTATTTCGAATTATGAAATTTATTGAACAAAAAAAATATAATACACAGTAAATAGTTAATATTAATTAATATGATATTACTTATATGGTTAATTTATTTAGACTAATGTAAGTTAGACATTATTTTATTATACAGGGTGATTTATGACGTCGGGGAAAAACTACACCGGATGATTCCTATGAGTAAGTCTAAATAAAAAACTTATGTCCGAACTTCTAACGGCTACAATTCCGTTAGAAAGCATTTTCGGACATATGTTTCTTTGAAGTTTTTTATTTAGATTTCTCATTGGAATCATCCGGTGTAGTTTTTCCCCGACGTCATAAATCACCCTGTATTAGGTTATAGTATTTTGTTTTTGCTTATATCGGCATTAATTTATTTTGATAAACTAATAAAATCATTAGTCAATTTATAAATAAAAAAATTCACTAATGATTTAATTAGTTCATTAATGGCAATTTAAGCAAGAACAAAATACTATAAACTTGATTTTAATATATTCGCATTTGATCTGTTTGAATTCTGAGACAAACTATATGTAAATATATTTCAGACAAATACATTGATAGCGGTAAACATTGAATTTGGTGTAAGTTAAAGGCAGCAGCCCACACGCGTTGGCACGCTGCACGCTCGTGTGAATATACATTTATGATAAAAACATTTGAAAAGCAAGCGTGAACAACTAAAAGGAAATACGTACTGTATAGTATCTTGTTTTGTTGAAAACACACACACACACACACACACACACACACACACACACATTCAACAGCCATCCACATATACATATTATCTTTTCAGAGTTCTTCGCCTTCCGCGACTCTTCAGAACAAAACACGATCGTCTCATCGTGTCATGCGAAGTAAATGCACGCACGCACGCACGGCCATCCGCGATGAAATAGATGAATTATGATCATGGGCGTTCGTGAGCTAACGTTAAGCACCTCCGCAAAAAAAAAAAAAAACGAAATAAGACAGAAGATGAATTATATTTCGCATCAGTATGAATACTGATGAATACTTAGATTTATGTAAACGAAATAAAAAAAAATGAAACATTTTTCCTTCGTTCGTTAATCTTTTTGTTAAACTTTATTTTCGGACACAATTATATTCATTCTTTAAAATAAAACGGTTTTAGGATTTAGTTCTGTAATAATTATTATTACTAATCGACAAAATTTGATATATTCTATATACATCTTCATCAAAAAAAATAATACTGCTGTGGAAATGAGATTTTTACGTGGGGTACGTGGTGTAAATAGGAGAGATCGGGTACGAAATAGATTAGTGTATAATGAGTGTGAAATTGAAAAAAATGTTGTAGCAAAAGTTGCCCCGTGTAAGTCAGTTAAGATGGTTCGGACATGTAGAGCGAATGTCTAATAAACATTTGGTTAAAAAGATTTATTTGAATGATTTTGATGGTATACGTTTGCGTGGACGTCCGATGAGTAGTTGGAGTGGTATGATTGAGAGTGTTTTGCGTGAGCGAAAGTTTCCAAGTAGTAGAAATAAAAGACCATGTATCAGAGGAATTATGAATGTGGATGAAGCGCAAGTTGCTTGTTTGGATTGGAGGTGACTGATTTCGGGATGTTGAAAAAAGTTTGTGCCACACCCTTTTGGGTACATGGCGTGATTGTGTATGTATGTATGTATTAATATTTATTAATAATCGAGTTTGTTTTTTT
Source organism: Clivina fossor (assembly GCA_963966155.1). NCBI lineage: Eukaryota > Metazoa > Arthropoda > Insecta > Coleoptera > Carabidae > Clivina > Clivina fossor. The sequence goes on along the minus strand of OZ014556.1, from coordinate 3,795,309 downwards.
TATAAGTTTGAAAATAAACTCTGTCAACTGAATATTTTATTTGAAGGATATTTTTATCAACAATAATTAAATTATTTTATAAATGAATAAAACGGCCTTAGGTTGAAGTTCCGTATTAATATTTATTAATAATCGACGTTTCTACGAAGTCAATGTACGCCTACATCAGGAAAAAAGATACAAGTGACATTTACAGTAAATAAACAGAACAATACTAGGTAACAAAATAAGTTCAATGATTGAGTAACTTGCGAATTTTTTTTGGAAAAAATCTCAACATTAGAATATTAACATATTTATTCTTCTGTATTAATATTTATTAATTTTATTAGTAGTATTTTTAGTAATCATTTACAAATTGTACATACTTAATATTTTTTAGATAATTTATGTATTATATTTTATAAGTATTATGTTTGTATCATTTGCGACATTTAATTGTTGCCTGTTTTGGTGTAACTAAATAAATAAATAAATAAATAAATAAATAAATAAATTTTTATATTAACCATACTGACGAGGTCCTAAAGACCGAAACACGTGTCTATGGTTAATCTGGCCAGTCATTGATGCATAGCTTAACAGCCGATTCAATGACTGAGTAACTTGTGAAATTTTGAGAAAATGTCTCAACTTTAAAATATTAAATAAATTAGAATTACATTTCAAATTAGTTAATATATTTCTAATGAAAATTTAGATTATTACAAGTTTACCATTCTCTTGAAATTTGATCATAATTGAATTTATAATGAACGGTTTAGATTTAGAGTAACCGATTAAATTTGATTACAATTAGTTCAATTTGTATTTTAATTAATAAATTAATTTGTAGATTTTACGGACTCAATTTACTAGTAAATTCAATAATAATTTGTTTTAAATAAGTACATAACTAGCAGTAATTGTAGTTTTTTTTTTTTCAATTTATAAAAATAAAAGGCAAAATTAACTATGATTTCTGGTGATAAATTACAAAAGTTTCCACAGCAGTTATTTAAATAATGAAACAATAATTTTCTATTACTATTTTTATATATAAAATTTTAACTTTAAACATTTCAATAAAAATAGTTAGATATTAATTTACGCATTTTGTAAACATGTTCATCAATATTTCGATACATTTCCATTATAGAGTACCCCCCCTCTCCCCCCTCCGTGTACGCCTCTGACCAGCTGCATATACAAAAATACACACACACAGCCAGACATAAGTCAGCCACAAAGGGTCAGGCTACTTCAGAGCGGTAGGTTGGGCGCATATGCTAGTGGTGGCTGCGAGAACGTGATAGACTCGCTCCGCTGCCTGCATATTGATCAACCCCCCCCCACCCCCCGTATACAATCGACAACGCGAATTCCGAACTCAGTGGCGGCTACGACCGCACACACACACACACACACACACACACACACGCATACACATTCTTTCAAATTTATTATTAGATGTAATTGTAGTTATTTGAATCAACCAATAAAGAAACATTGTGGTTCAAATAAGATAATTATTTATATTAAAAAAATTTATTATACCATGTTTTTGTAACGGATTAAAATGTATAAAATAATTTCTCTTGCTCCCATATAGATTCCTCATCCCCATACAGATTGTCCTGAAAATTTGTGAATGTAATTTTGTAATAGCTATGGCAATACTTGTAAGAGTAATAGTAAGGAGTGTAGTGAGTATCTGTATGAAGTCAGAAATTTGTATGGGACTAGGAGAAATTATTTTATACTTTCCAGTCATGTATTTTTTTATTTTTAGTTCAGTTTCGTTTAGAACGCTTGAAGAAAAAATCGTATATGTCACTCAATATAGAAAGCTATTTTTGCGTTTCGTTAATAAATTAGATACTAATAAAAAAAAATGAAAATGTTGTGTCGTCATTTTACGTTATTAGTCAAATAAATTAAACAAATTATGAAAATATATTCCTAAGCATATAAACCAAGTATTCCAGAATTCTTAAAAAAAAAAACTAAAAAAAAGAACCCCCAGTTGGACGTACGCCGCTGTACAGTTGGCCGTGTGCGTTGGCTTGAGCAGGGCGTCGCGGCGCCCGGTATTGTGTCAACTCGGGCCGGCTTATGCCTGAATTAATCATGGTAATTGAACTGAAGCTGAAGCGAGCTCCCGATGTACGTAGCTTGGAAACCCGTATTGTTGTGCCCGACTCCTCCAACCAGACCAGCACCAGGCCGCCCAGATTATTTCATAAATTACTATATATATATATATATATATATGTATGTACACAGGAATATGGTACGCATGCGTACTTCACCCCCTCCCCCCCCCGCGCACGGTTACCTTTCGTCTAGGTCCAGTTCACATTTCACGTTGTTCACCTGGGTCATACAAATGTTTACAGCCCGGTTAATTTGGTTATCGCTACCTCGACGCACATAGGAAGGATTACAGAGGTTGTGCTTAACCCTTCTCCCCTCCCCGGACCCTCCCATCCAACACCACCACAGGAAGAATATATTTTCTATCATATCATCCGTGGATGGATTATATTATTTATAGAATTTTATATTCATATTGTTTGAAAATAACGTAAATAATATTATAGTTTGTTTATCGTATACAAATTAAAATTTTGAAAATAATAATACAGTAAATCAATCTATCCTATCAAGTAACAAGATTAGAGGTATATGGGTAAACCCATATATAGACCACTTTGACATTTCTCGGAAAGTATTTTAATAATATTATAATTTATGTGGGCACTAGGAGAAACTTTTCTGAAAATTTATTCAAAATCGAATAAATAATGTAGCCACAATATTTTTTTTTAAAAATTTGTGATTTTTTCTCGATAAGTTGGCAACACTGTATTTTGTTAAAATTGCATAATTTATTTAGGCACTAGAAAAATGTTTTATGAAAATTTGATTAAAATCGGTTAAATAAAGTGGTCATAATAAGTTTTTAAACATTTTAGTAATTTTTTCTCGGAAAGTTGGCAACACTGTATTTTGTTAAAATTACATAAATTGTTTGATTACTAGAAGAATCTTTTGTGAAAATTTGAGTAAAATCGGTTAAATATCATGGCCATAATATATTTTTAAAAACTTTAGTAATTTTTTTTCGGAAAGTTGGCAGCACTGGTTATTAATAATATTATATAATTAATGGGAGCATTAGGGATATCTTTTTTGAAAATTTGATCAAAATCGGATAAATAATGTAGCCTCAATAAATTTTTAAAAACTTTAATATTTTTTTCTCTCGAAAAGTTGGCATTACTGGAAAAAACCAAAACCACATGGCAAAACCATCTTGGGCACTAGACAAATTTATCTTAAAAATTTCATTAAAATCGGTTGAACCGTCTAGGAGGAGCGGCCACAAAATTTTGTCTGACGACCGAGCGAGCTGACGACGCACATCCATACACCCACATAAACTAAGTTCAGATTCGTCATCTAGAAGCTATATGAAAAATATCTATACAATTTTTTTTTTTTTTTGAAAATGTTACAGACACCGTACCAAACGCTATACCACTTTTTCCTTGCAGTCAAAGTGGTAAAACTATTAAAATTAATTTATAAAAGTAACTCAATTTTATTGTTAAAACTATGAAAATTATCCTATTTAATTATTTTTCGATGACACTAATTTGAAATAAATTTTGTAGTGTAAAGCGATAATAACTAATACAGAAGCAATAAAATTCGATACACAATTTATAACCTCTAAATTGCCGTATTTAATTATTTACATTAATGGGGCCAATAACAATTTATTACTAACAGTGATCAGTGAAATAAACTGAAACGTTTGCCAATATAATTGTATAAAATATCGAGAGTAGAAATATTAAAAATAAAAGAAAGAAAGAATGTATTATATATAATACATTTCTAAGATCGAAATAAATTTGTAACCAGCTTTAAAAATCTTTAAACGAAATAATTGCCAATTACGAAATATAAGAAGGATAACTTTTTCAGATAATTAAAAGAGAAAAACAAAACGTTTTCATAATTTTTTTCTGAGAAAAAGTCATGAAAGAAATTGATATTTTACGTCCGTAACAGATAAATGCATATAAATTATTTGAGATATTTAGAGAGATATTGTGATAACGTGTGCGATAATAAGCTTAAATAGATTCATCTATATTCAAGTGTTTTAGTAAATGTCAAATTCAAACAGTCAAGTTATTTTTTAAACGAAAAACGTGGGGCGCAACAATAGCTACTCCCTATACTTAAAAAAATATTCCAAATTCTAAATAATAAGTCGTAAACATTATTTAATCTCTCTAATTGTCAAATGTTTGAATGTATGTATGTATATATGTTTCTCCAGCATCTCCTCCTAAACCTCTGAACAGATTTTGATGGAAGTGGTGTCATTTTAATTGGTTCATTCCCTATTTGAGAATAGGCAAGTTTCATCTTTCTACGATTTCATCTTGGTTCTTAAAAATTTGAAAAATTATGTTTATATTGCAAATGTTAAATGACAGCTGTGTTAAGTTATGTACACTACTGATAGAAGTGTTGCTTTTAGTAATATATAATAGTGCAATAGATATTTTATAATTATTATTTGTTTATTTATTTATTTTTATTATGTTTATATGTCTAATTACTATTTTCGACTTCAAACGTGACCATTTAAAGGTCACGGGTTTCCTAGTTATAATATCTATTTTTAATATACGAAGACGAATACTGAAAATGCAATAATAAACAAAAAAAAAACAGTGTAGTAACGATGTGGCGTGCTTAAAAGAAATTAGTAGTGCACAAAGTGGCTGAGTCACGAACAGTACAACTTTAAGAAAAACCAAGAAAATAATATGTGTATTTCAAAATGGTGATATGCTTCTTTGCCACATATCTTTACTGCCCGCCGGAAAATTATTTTCACTACGATTTTTTTTCTTTATTTTGTTTGACAAAAAAGAGAATAAAAAAGAATATAAAAAGAAAGTAATATTTCTTTGAATATATACTAGAAGATTTATTCTCCATGCAACCGAATTACAAAGAAATGTTTGTAAATTTCATGTCTCATTGCGCAGTTTCGAATATTTCGCGCTATACGAGGTGTGACAAATAAGTAATAAGACTGATTTTATTGCCGCGCTTGTGGTAAACCTGCGACCTTAAAATTCCCTTCCCCTTTCCCGGCATCCTTCCCCTCTCCATTGATATATTTATTATCGCTCTAGCTTGCTTAGTTTGCCTGCTGTTTCGTGTTGAGTATACGTGTGTTGGTGGTGCTCGTCACAATAGTTGTCTCCGCACGCCCCCCGCCCGAAAAAAGCTTGCATGAGCAAGTCGAAGGTGAAAAGAATTTGTTCCATCGAGGCAAACCGTAAATCAAGTCTACTATTGTCAAGTACTCGAAAGATTGCGAAAATGAGTCAACAGGGTGCGCCCAGACATCGCTCGTAACCGGATCCTTCATCACGACAACCCGCCCTCAGCGTGTCCCAGTATTTGCCGTCTAAAGGGATCGCCGTGTTGCAACAGCCGCCTTATTCGCCCGATATGTCACCCTGTGACTTTTTTTTGTTCCCTAGAACAAAATCGGTGGTCAAAGGAACCCATTTTGAGTCGATTACGGACATCAAGGCGGCCGTGGCGAGGGTCTTAATTTTAATATTACATCATATTTCATTTAAAGTTTAAAAAAAAAAAAATGCAGTTGTTAAATTCTACTACACTATAAAAAAAATTCAGTAATTTTACATACAAACTTGGGGCAACTGATTTACACCAGTTTAATTTGTAAATTTATAAAGTCACAGGAAAATTTTAACATAATATGAATATAAAATACGAATATTTTATGTACGTAATTAATTAATTTTTGGGTAAAATATCATATATAACATGATAAATTAATTATTTTACTTAAAATTACAAAATTATATTATTTTTACAGAGCGCTCAGTGTAGTGTACCCCACTTAATTGCTATGTATTATTCTCTTTAAGAATTTTTAATGTTCTATTATATTTTACAAAATTATTCATTTATGAATTAAATTTTTTAGCAAGAAATATCCAGTAACTGCATTTTAATCATTTCATATAACAAAAGACGTTAAAAGTATTTATATAAATAATAAATAAAGAATCGCATAAAATTGAAAAAAATTTGAAAAAATATGTTTATAATGCAAATGTCAAATGACAGCTGTGCGAAGTTATGTACACTACTGATGATAGAAGTGATGCTTTTGAGTAATATATAATAGTGCATTTGATATTTTATTATTATTATTTGTTTATTTATTAATTTTGATTATGTTTATATGTTTAATTACTATTTTCAACACAAATTTGTTTTATTTTATTCAAAAAATAATTTTATAAATTAAATTAAATTAAAAATTATATTAATAAACATATTTCTAAAAATATTAATATTAAATAATTTGTTTTATTTGTAATCATATCATATTTTAAAATCTGATTAAAAATGATTTTATTTTTATTATTATTAATTTTCATATTAATAATATCATATTATAATAAATATATATATATATTTAAATATACATACATACACAATCACGCCATGTACCCAAAAGGGTGTGGCACAAACTCTTTTTATCATATTTGGAAACGAAATAAAATACTAGTTTAAAAATAGAAAATGAAAATAATAAACACAATATTGACACGTCTGGTGTTAAAAACCAATTATGAAAAATTCTAGGTACAAATAACTTTGAGGATTTACAATGACAATGATCTAATACCCATTCACAAATAGATAAACAACATTTCGTCATTTTATTTACATACCTATATACACAATCACGCCATGTACCCTACAGGGTATGGCACAAACTCTTTTCACTATGCTAAAATTAGTTTTCACCAAAGATTTCTTATCTAAGAGGGGGAAGGGGGGCAAAAAATTAAAAATTAAAATTTTTTTAATCTCATTAAAAACCAATTAAAACCAGGTCACGAAAACAAAAGCCCTCTGGGCATAAACAGCGGCTGGGACGTTTGCTCACTGGTCCTCTCCACTGGTTAAGATGGTTCAGTCATGTTGAGCGAATGTCTAATGAACGTTTGGTTAAAAAGATTTATTTGAATGATTTTGATGGTATACGTTTGCAGGTGGACGTCCGATGAGTAATTAGAGTGGTATGATTGAGAGGGTGGCTTGCGTGAGCAAAAGTTTCCAAGTAGTAGGAATAAAAGAGCATGCTGTGAAAGGAATTATGAATGTGGATGAAGCAAAAGTTGCTGGTTTGGATAGGAATGTTTGAAGGCGACTGATTTCGGAATGATGAAAAGAGTTTGTGCCACACCCTTTTGAGGTACATGGCGTGATTGTGTATGTATGTATGTAAATGTCCTTTGTATCAATTTTCCTGATGAAGACAGACGATGAGTTCGTCGAAACATCGATTATTAATAAATATTTATACAGAACCTGAAGTATATATTAATATACCAAAATGTGGTAAACAATCTTCAATATTAAGGAATAGAATAAATTTAGGTTTATATTTTACTCAAATATACAAACTCATCTACCTGCTCTAAACGTACGTAAAATAATCTACAGTATAGCTAATATTGGTAATGATTCTTTAATGCTTGAAACTGTGATTGGGAATCATGACTAAACTACGACATATCCCGGCTATATTAACTTCGTCTGGTTAATTTTTATTTAGTAGTTGTTTCGTTTTTTTTCAACTTCATTTTCTATCATTGCATAGAACAATAGATGACGGTAGCATTTTAATTTTATTTTCTATTTATAAAGTTATTTTCGTTATTGCACGATTTACATGGCTACTCCGACACTACCCTATATTCTTATAAACTTTGGTTTCAGTTCTCTGTTTTTTTGTTTGGAGAAGTTGCGCAAATTATGGGTTTAATGATAGTGGCAAATTGAATTGACTAGTATAAACTGTAACTATGTTTCAGTAAATAGTTTATATATAATATATATATATATATATATATATATATATATATATATATATAATATATATATATTATATAAAGTTATAAATATGTATATAGAAATAGGTTATATTCTGTAGTTGAATACGATTGTTTAATTTGTATTTTATTTTTATAATTTTTGTTCTATTTGAATTATACAAGTGAAATTCAATATTGTAATTTCTATTTATATTTATGTACGTATGTTTTTGTTATATTAATTTAATTTAAATTAATATTACAAATATTAAATCATTTCATGTCATTTTAAATAATATAATTAATATGTAAATACACTGGTAAAAAAAAGGGATATAGTAGTACAATTTTACTATAAAAAATCTGTAATTTTATTATACTATAAATACCTATACTGCATTTCTACCTCAAAATTCTGTAATTTTTACATAATTCATAATAATCACATAAAAGTAACTAAAAATAATCTAATTAGTATGTAAAATTGCTTACTTTCTGCAAATTGTATCACATACACTAATTTTGTAATATTATTTGAATTTTACAATTTTTATGTATTTTTACATTTGAATACTTCTTTTATATAATTATACAAAGATTTTTACATAAAAATGTAAAAAATTATAAATGTAATAATGACATTAGTAAATGTAATAATTACATTAATAAATGTAATATTTACAACAGTAAATGTAATTGTTACATTTATTAATGTAAATATGTACGAATAAATGTAACATTTACATTCACAAATGTAATAATTATTTTAAATAGTGGAAATATTACAAGTAGTTATGTAAATTTACTTAGCAATTGTAATATTAAAATGTGTTACATATTTTAATTGTAATTTTACATATAAAAATAATTTTTGTAAAAATAATTTTTTTTGTAAATTTACAATGATTATCGCTGGCAACAAAGTGTCCTATGATTTTCATTGTAAATTTTTTTTTATAGTGTAGTTAATGTAGAATTACATATTGTTGATACATGCCGCTATTCTGGTCATCACATTTAAATTTAAAGATCTTTAGCTTAAAGCAAACTTTAACTTAACGACTTAAAGAAATTTAAATAAAGCAATTCTGGTCATGCTTCTTTAAGCTTAGCAATTTAAAGAATTTTATTCCTAAGTTGGCAATGCTGTGCACATGCGCAGTATGTTATCTTTAAGTGGAAAACTGTCAAAACGTGTCCATTTGCATAATAGTAAATTGCTATTAACCATAGATTATATATATAAATGATGTATATATAAAACATGTATTTAGAAATTTATAACACAACATGAAATTACAATAATCTTTGTTTATGCATTCTCAATAGAAATTGAATTTTTCACTCTTCATTATGATAACAGTTTGTTGATATATTCTAATGTAAAGATGACAGCATTTGTCCCAATCAATTTTTAAATATTTTTTAATTTGTCTTAATTCTATTATTATTATTAAATATGTAATATATTTGAAATGTTATTTATAATAAAATTGTAATTAATAAATAAATCAATATTATTATCTAATATGTTTTCATAAGTTGTTTTAACTTTATTTAACAATATAACTCAAGTGATTACTTTTTCAACTTGTTACTTTTTGTAAATGATATAATTATTTAATTTCTTACCAAATATATAAATATATATTATATGATCTATGCTATTAACACTTTTAGGTGGAATGGTATGGAATCGGATCGTTCAGATGCGGATATATATATGGCTTCAATTTATTAATAATGTTAATTACTACTAATTTTTTTAAGCAAAAATCAATTAAAAATTTGTTGTTAGTTATTTCGAATGTATTTAAATTGTCTCGTAATATTTTTCTTTCTATTCTTGTATTGTTCCTATAAAAATAATTTTATTTTATTAAGCCTACATTTAACGAAACATATATATTATTTAATTACTTTCTTTTCAAAATCATCTAGATATAGGAAAACTGCAAACATTTCTATATTCATTTTTATGCAAATATTTTTCACACCAATATAAATTTCAACCTTTTCTGACAACTACTTAAAGTAACCTCAAATTTAACTGTTAAAGCACCTCCCATATACATTTAAATTTAAAGGACTTTAAGCTGAAGATTTAAGCTAAAGTTGTGACCAGAATTGAAATTTACTTAAAGTTCTTTAAATTTAAAGATTTAAGCTAAAGTTCATGACCAGAATAGGGGCAAATATCCAAGGTATTAGCAAGCCCGCTATTAGACGTTTAGCTCGTCGCGGTGGTGTAAAACGTATTTCTGGTTTAATCTATGAAGAAACACATGGTGTATTGAAGGTATTTCTTGAAAATGTAATCAGAGATGCAGTTACATACACCGAGCATGCTAAACGTAAAACCGTAACAGCTATGGATGTCGTTTATGCATTGAAACGCACGCCAAGGACGCACATTGTACGGTACGGTTTTGCTGGTTAAATAAAACAACCAACAAGAAATCTAGAAGAACCAAATGTTAAAACAAGGCCCTTTTTAGGGCCATAAATTTACATTAAAAAAAGATTTTTTTACACATATAAAAATGCAGCGTTTAATTAATACGAAAATCTTACAATATTCATATTTATTCTATCGTTTTGTATTAATTACATATAAAATTTATATAAATGTTGATATATTTTACTACTACTAATAGATAAATTTTATTAAATAATAAAAATTTAACAGGTTTTTCAATAAATAACATTTAAATTTACCAAACCAATAATAACATTAAAAATAAAAAAAACGGACTAAAAATTCAAGAATTTTTTCACAAATTTTAAATGTTTTTATAAATAATTACTTCTAATATCTACCTCATGAATTAAATTAAATTAATAATATTTAAATATTTTTTAAATTTTTGCTAAAAAGATTTCAGATCAATTGAATTCTGTTCAATTATATGTATAAAATATAACACAAACTTTTTGAAACGCATTATATATTATAACATATTTTTGATTTAAGCTAAAAAAAAAAAACAATATTATATAAATAACAATTACAAATCAATAAAAAGATCAGTGGGCTTGGGCGATCCCATGTATTTTCAAATATGAATATATAAGTATTATATTTATTTTAATTTTTGTTTTAATAAGTAATTAGTAATTAGGATGCATTCTGATAATTATTTTACATTATTTAAATTAGTTGTGCTATTTCTTATTATTAATTTGGTGCATATAACTAACTTTTATTAATTAATTAATTTCTAGTTATAAAACTAAAATGGACAAAAACTGGGAGAAAGAAATTGAAAATTTAGATCCTTTTTATAATTCGGATGACGACCAAGATCAAGATTACGATCCGAATGAAGACAAAAAGAAAACAAAATCAAAATTGACGGCATATTTCAATTCTTCGTTTACATCTAACATACAAACAAAAGATTCTGTCCCAATACAAAGTTCCTCTAAACAGGCTACAGCTACACTAACCGAAGAAAAAGAAAAATTTGTTTTAAATTCTCCAAACAACGATAAAGATATTATAGATAAAATAAAAAACAGCCCTATTTTTGATGGAAAATTCTACGATGTTTTATTACCAGTTACGGATGTGAATAAAATTAAAGCTACTTGTAAATTATGTTTACCTGCAAAAACTGTTATTAAAGGGTCTCTAAATATCACAACTAATTTTATAAAACATTTAAAAAATAAACATAAATCAAGTTATGATATTTATATTAAATATAAAGAAGAAAAACGTTTGACGCTCAAACGAAAATTATATAATAAAGAAAATAATCTTGATAAAATTCCAGAAAAAAAAATTAAGCAATCATTAATACAACCTCATTTTAGTAATCCCATTATATCGCAAAAAAATTTTGACATGCGAGTTATAAATTTTTTAATTGATACAATGTCAGCTATAAATGTACTAGAAAATAAAAGTTTTATTGGGTTATTCGCAAATATGAATTTAAATGTAATGACAAGAAAAACTGCAATGATAAAAATTTCTGAATTATATGAAAATAAAATGAATACACTGACAGAAGAAATGAAAAATGTGGAATATTTTTGTACAACGGCCGACATATGGTCTGCCAAACGCCGTAGTTTTCTTGGTGTAACTTGCCACTGGATTACAAAAGATTTAAAAAGAAAATCTGCTGCCTTAGCATGCAAAAGATTTACTGGCACTCATTCTTTTGATCGGGTAGCTAACATGTTAGAAGACATCCACATCAAATATAATTTGAACAATACAAATGTTATTGCCACTATTACTGATAATGGCTCTAATTTTATAAAAGCATTTAAAGAATTTTTAGTAAACATATCCACTGATTTGTTACAAGTATCCGTTTTTCAAGAACAAAATATCGATTTCACAGATGACGTCATAAATGAAGATGAAAATTTAGAAACAAATTCTGAAAATGAAGAATTAAATATACCGACATTTCAGACATTAGAATCAAGATAGAACTAAGCATATGAACGTAATGAACAAGTGTTCTAAATTATGGACTAAAGCAAGTTATCCGAAATCTGCGGAAGTAATTGTAGAGACTTTAGGTCATACATTGAGTTACCCTGGAGCAACCAGGTGGAACTCTTTATATGATTCAATCGCACAAATCTTAAAAGCAAAAGAAAAATTATCCGCACTAATGAGCAAGTTAGATATGAAACGTATGACATTAACAGAAAGTGAAATTTTATATATGGAGGAGTATATATTAATAATGAAACCATTAGCCGAAACGATAGATCGGCTACAAGGTGAGAAATCGTGTTTTTACGGAGACCTCCTTCCATGTTTATTTTCATTAAAAAATAAATGGGAAAAATTAAAAAAATCTTCTAATATACAAAATCAAATTATTCTAACCGAATGCATAAAAAGTTTAGAAAATCGATTTAAAAATTACTTTAGTTTAAATAACGTTAATGAAGCAATTATTGCGTCGGTAACATATCCAAAATTTAAAACTAAATGGATAAAAAAAGAAATAAAGGAAACTACACTATCTTTAAAAAATATTTTAAATATTTTACAATCCGCTTTAAGTAAATTTCCAGAAGAAAATATATCATCATCTGATACAGATAATGAAAGTAAAAAATCAGACGATTTTTTTGATTTCGAAGAAGAGAAGCGAGAAGAGATAACAAGACAATACAATAAATCTACAAACAAATTTGAATTAAAATTTTTTAAATATTTAGATGACAAAAGAACAGACATAAATATTTTGCATGAATATCCAAATATTTTAAAATTATTTGCAAAATTCAATACGCCTCTCCCATCTTCCGGTGCAGTTGAACGTCTCTTTTCTTTTGCTGGAATAATTAATACCCCTCGTCGTCAAACATTAAGTGACTTAAACTTTGAAAAATTAGTTGTTTTAAAAGCAAATAGCACAATATAATTTTTAAAGTTTTTAAAAAGTTGGAAAAAATAAATTAGAAAATTATATTTTATTTATGTTGAAATATACACGAACTTGTTTTTCTGTCAATCCGCGCATATGCAATTACAAACTATATTATATGTTATTTAATAATTTAAACTATGTATTTTTTTATAACTTTGTTATATGTATTATGGCAATATTGATCAATAAAAGTTTACCATTATATTAAGAATTTATGTGTTGATTTATCATTTATCCCATATCACAGATATGAAATATTTATGATTCGTTGTAAAAATTTGTCATTTTGACATTATTTATTGAAATATGAAAAAAAGTTATTAGAAAAAGTTGTTTTGAATAAAATTTTGTTGCTATATATAAATTTTTGTCACTAAAATTAAACTTTTTTTTTTTATTTGCAGAAAGTACTTTAAGTACTTTTTATAAAGTACTTAGAGTACTTGAAGTAGTACTGGTACTTAATACTTTAAGTACATTTTATAAAAGTACTGGTACTTAATACTTAAGTACTTTTTAGAAGTACTTAACACAGCTCTGCAATATTGTCATTTAATTATCATAGTTGGAGTTTTTAATATATAGGTATATTCCGATTTACTGATTGAATATTACAAAAAATATTTTTAAAGATTAAAATCTTGGGCGTATGCAAATTGGGCACAACACCCTTATAATCCGCTTCAGCAGGCAAGGTGCGAAACAGGTACCAGAATCGACGCATGCAAACTGGGCACAGATTCCAGGTAGCCAGTATAAATATACTTACTTAAATACGAGAATCGAAATAATACAGCATAATTTTTCTAATAAAAATTTAAATGCAGTTCAATATGCTAAATGACATTTTAATACTGGGAGTAGAAAAAAAAATACAATAGCAAATATTACATTTATTGTCAAAAAAAAAAATATAATCGCAATAATAATTTAATTACAATTATAATTTACTTGTTGGTGCATATTTATAACATAATAACTTAACTCAACATACACTTCACTTCCATCATTAATAAAATACAATTTCTCTGATCTTAACGTCAAAAGAATCAAATCAATAGTAATGAACATTTATTTCAAAGCAAAATATATACACCCTTCGTGTAGGTACGAAAGGATTAGTACCTGTGCACTGAAGGGGATTATAAAGGTTAGTTGTGCCCAATTTGGATGTGCAGATTACGGCTACCTGAAATCTGTGCCCACTTTACTTGCGCCGAAAATCTTAACTTTTCTGTTATTCTGCATGTTATTAGTTAGTATTTTTCAAATGTCTTACAACATGTAAAAATTCTGGAGCGTGCTTTCTTCTTAGGAATTTATAAAATTTTGAATATTTGTCATTTCTAACTATGGAACTGATAAATTTTAGAAAGTTTGTTATGTTTTATTGAATTTTAGAATATTTGTCATTGCTATTCTTAAATATTTCTATTTAATTACATGTTATGGAATAAAATTTTTCCTTTTGCAGAGAAATATTTTTAACTAATACATTTTTAATTATGTTGGAATATTTGTGTTATTAAATTTTTGTTTTTTGTTATTGCTATTTTTAAATATTGTTAAGTTTTTCTTTTTGCAGAGAAAATACTTTTAACTAATACATTTTTAATTATGTTGGAATATTTTAAGAATGTTGTAAAAATATTAAGGAAAATTTTTTTTCTAAGATATATATTAAATAACCTTGTAATTTATTTCAATTTTAGTACTTTCTTATTTTTAAAAATAGATATTATAAAAATGGAAAAAAAAGTATGTTTAGATTCATATATAAATAACAATTTATTATTTAGGTACACACTTTTATGTTAACTAAACAAAGTGCAATGACGTCTAACAGTCAATATAAAAAATTAGTAACCAGAAATACATCAGTTCTTTCCGATAAGGACAAAATAAAGTAAGAAAAAAAAAATAATCAAGTAATATATATATATTTATATTTATATCTTAGAAATAGCATTACAGCTTCCAAGGAAAGAGAAGCGCAGATTTTAGAAAATTGTACAGAAGTTTGGAGCGATGATGAAGAATTGTGAGTTTTTATTATTTATGAATTCAAAATATAATTTATTAATTCAAATATATATCACAGCACCTACAATCCGAACGTAGCAACCCAGAACAGGCCGATAATTCGAAATCCGCCGATGGAGTTTTTAAAAAGTAAAAACGCTAGAAAAAAAAGAAATAGGGCCTTTCGGGAACAAGAGCGCGAACGATGGATAAATTTACAAAAATAAAAACATGTAATTTTATTTTATTATAATTGCAAATAAATTTACAAAATAAAACATGTAATTTTATTTTATTTTAATTGTAAATAAATTTTGTTATTATATACTTTCGGGTTCGGTACGGCGCGTGTCACCGCAATAAAACGACCCGAATTTTCGGTTTGGAAGAAGAAAGAAAAGAGACTTTATTGCCAGAGTTTTAAACAACACTGATTACAATAATAAAGATACAATAATACAGATACAATACAATAATAAAGATTTACAATATATACTATATAGTGTATCGATCGGTCGAGGTAGCCCTGTTGTTCGAACAAGGATCGGAGACGAACTGTCCCTTTCCCATTACCGCATTTCGACTCTAGCTTTCGTTTCTCTACAGAAATGTTTCATATCCGGGAACCTTTTCTTGTACTGGTCAAAAATGTTTCGAATCGGTTGCACGTGTATATATATTTTACTTAACTTAAAACTGATAATAAATCTTACACTACAAGTGTCGGTTTCACAAACGCAGAACGAATTCACTAATTGTTTGTAGGGACCGGAAAGGGTCCTACATCACCGCCTCGCTAGTGATTAACATGGAGTGAGAGAGCAGAAATGTTTCATATCCGGGAACCTTTTCTTGTACTGGTCAAAAATGTTTCGAATCGGTTGCACGTGTTTATATATTTTACTTAACTTAAAACTGATAATAAATCTTACACTACAAGTGTCGGTTTCACAAACGCAGAACGAATTCACTAATTGTTTGTAGGGACCGGAAAGGGTCCTACATATACTAGTGTTTTAATTAATTTATTTAACTAATAGCATATAAATATATATATATATATATATATATATATATATATATATATATATATATATAGATACTCGTATATTTCAAATATCTTATAATTTGTAAATGAATACACCCTTTAATAGAATAGAAAATATATAAATGATTTAGCTGTATTTGATATTTGATATTTTGAATATTAATAATGTATATATAGAAATGTTTTTAGAAATGTACAATTTATATATATATATATATATATATATATATATATATATATATATATTTATATATATATATATACCTATATATATAAACTAACAAAAGATTTACAGATTGTTGTAGATTTTATGTATAGTAATAAAAAAATATAATTTGAATATTTGTATTAAATTATCAATCCTTATATTTATCCCTAAATAATAACTGAAAAAAGAAATCAACTAAAATCAAAATTAAATATTTTTTATTTATTTCTATTCAAAAATGTTCTTTAAATTATGAATGGAAGAAATATACAGTGATATATTATAAAGCAATTAGTAAAAGAATTTTAAGAATATATATAAAGAGGCAGCTATTTTACCTATAGTGAAAACATTATGATTTGTAACTTAACCAATTCGTTAACTTACCAACTGACCAATCAATGACACGGTTCGAAAACAGTGACGATCTAGCTGTCTAGTTAGCTTATTGATTAAGTTAACAATGATTTGTGTAACTTGGTTTTAATATTCTTAAAATATGAAAACTACCCGTTGTATTATCAATGTTGCAGCGACAAAATAGAATATGTTCGCCTGAAATATTACTTTTCAGCTATTTCGAAACAAAAATCAAACTAGCTAAATTAGCTCTACTAGTTGTCTACTGTAATAAGTTTTTCTGAGCGAAAGTTTCCAAATAGAAGAGACAGGTATGAGACAGGTTAGATGAATGTGGATGGAGTTAAAGTTGCTTGTCTACTTAGGGATGTTTGGAGGAAACTTATTTCGGGATAATCGAAAGAGTTTGTGCCACATCCTTTTGGGTATATGGCGTGATTATATATGTATGTATGTAGATTAAGATTTTAGATATACTATATGCCACCCTAAAATTTGCGATCTATTTCTTAAGAACCGTCTGTATATATAAACTGTAAAAAGTTTTTCTGCTAATTTTACAATAAAAGTTATGGGTAATAAAGATGCCCTGGATTATTATGTTAATCTTAAATAGAACTTAATTTTAAATACGATACTATGTAATATTTAACAAAAAAATATGTAAAACTAATTTACTTTTTATGTAAAATATTTATATTTATATTTTAATGGATTATTACTAAAACAATATAAGCGATAGTTATAATACTAAGAAATTAAAAAATTACATCTACGATTACATACATACATACACAATCACGCCATGTACCCAACAGGGTGTGGCACAAACTTTTTTCATCATTCCGTAATCAGTCTCTTCCCAACATTCCTATCCAAACAAGCAACTTTCTCTTCATCCACATTCATAATTCCTCTCATACATGCTCTTTTATTCCTACTACTTGGAAACTTTCGCTCACGCAAGCCACTCTCTCAATCATACCACTCTAACTACTCATTGGATGTCCACGCATACATATACCATCAAAATCATTGAAATAAATCTTTTTAACCAAACGTTCATTAAACATTCGCTCAACATATCCGAACCATCTTAACTGACTAACACCAACTCGTCATACATTAATCTATTTCGTTTCCGATTTTTCCTATTTACAATTGTAATAAGTGGACACACAAGCAGCCAGTGTACGCCGGTATGTTATATTGAAAAGTGCTAAGCGAATACAGACTAGGTGCGGTGGATATAAATATTATTGTGCGCGCTTCGTGTGACATAAATTGTTATATAAATTATATAGGCTAAACCGCTCGGCCCTTTGATATAAAATATTAAGTAATATTTATTCGTATTCTTGTATTAAACATTAACCATTATTACTATTTATGTTTATCCATTTATTATTATACGTATTATATCTTTGTAGTGTTTAGTAAACTATTTATTTTATATCTTTAAATATATTTCTAGTTCTAGTTAATTTAAGTGTTGTGTTTATTTTTAACCAATTTCACCTAGTGCAAACTTTAAACACGTAACAATATATATAAAAATTACATAACATAAAATTATACTTAAATAAAAATTTGGAAAATTACAGAAACATTTTGTAATTTTGTGTAACAATAAGTAATTATTTATAACAAGTACAAAATCCATGTTTTTTTTATAAAATATTGTTACATAATCATAAAACAGTCATCATGTTTTATCTATCATATTACTGGTATTATCATATACCTATGTCTCTATGCAAATTTTTTTTTTTTTTTTGTAAATTTTTATAATTAATGAGGTACAGTCATTTTAGATATAATTTTATAGTAATTTTTACTATAAAATTTTTTGTATATTTACAAAACTTTTTACAGTGTAGCTTACTATTATTATTAGTAAAAATTACGGTTAAGCGTGAAAAAAAAACCGCGATTAACCGGTTAACCACAATTAAAAGTCAGTTACTATACTTTTCCTCTCGATTCATATTATGAATGAAAAAAAAAAACAATTAAAATTTTTTAGTGCAAAGTACTCTAGTACTTTAGTATATTATGTTTTTAAAATTTATTTGAAGTTGATAAATTTGAGATTTCTCATCAACTATTTCTATAATAAACATAAACAATTACGCCGTGTACCCAAAAAAGTATGGCACAAACTCACAAAATTATTTTTTCCAAACATTCCTATCCAGACAAACAACTTTACATGACACCTCTCATACATGCTTTTCTATTCTTACTACTTGGAAACATTCGTTTACACAAGCCACTTTCTTAATCATACATCACTTTAACTGCTCATCGGACGTCCACGGTCCACCAGCAAACGTATATCTTCAAAATCATTCACATATATTTTTTTAACTAAACACAAACAATATTTTTTTTCAAATTAACACTCATCATAGACTAACCTATTTCGTACCCGATTACTTCTAGTAACAAAAGTATCCAAACCACCCAAAATCTTACAACCAGTTCAAAGTGACCATCCTTAGACAATAAACTACCCAAATCCACCTGCTCCAAACATACGTACACTATCACCAGATACATTACATTCAGTCGTTAAATCATCTTTCTCAAAAACTCTAATAATTTAGACTTATCTACAACAAACTCTTAAAATCTAAGAAAAGTCGAAATAATTTGCCTGTGTTTTAGCAACGAACATAGCTCGTTTGATAATTTTAATCTCTGCTATACCACAACGTTCAATGTCCGGTATAAAAACGCCTTCTTCAAAGGTTTTCAAATATTTTCGAATATTTTCCTTATTCGAAAGAAATGGAATCATTTTCAAGCAACCTTTAAAATAAATTTAATTTTAACATAGTCATTTTTCAGAACTCATTCTATTAAAATAAAACGGCTTTAGTGAAATTACAGAAAAATAATAGTACAATTTTACTATAAAAAAAATTTGTAATTTTATTTTACTATAAATATTTTATATTTCCACCACAAAATTCTGTAATTTTTACATAATTCATAATAATCACAAAAATAAAATAAAAATATAAAATTGCTTACTTTCTGCAAATTGCATCACACATACTTAATGTAGAATTTCGGGATGATTTCTTAAATTATGTAAAATTACAGCTTGCATATTAATATTTGTAATAATTATAAAATACATACTTTAATTAAATTAATGAATAATAATATTACCGAACTACACAAATTTTACCTATTTATGAAAAATTCTCAACAGAAAATCCACTGAAGTTCTGTAAATTTACTAAAAGAAACTTTACTAAAAAGAAACGGTAACATTACATACATGTGTAATTTTATCATATTACATAATGTTTGTAATAGTTGTGATATTATATATTTTTAAACAATTTTGTAAAAAATCAGTAGTTAAGTAATTATACCTAGAAATACTGGGCAATATAGTGTCTCATGGTTTGTACATAATTTTTATTTATAGTATATTTATTAACTATTGATGTATTCAACGTACGTCAATTATTAATAAATATTAATACAGAACTTAAACCTGTAGCCGTTTCATTTTAAATTTGATTTTAATCAATTTCTTTATACAGGGTGATTTATGACGTTGGGGAAAAACTACACCGGATGATTCCTATGAGTAATCTAAATAAAACCTTCAAATAAACATATGTCCGAAAATACTTTTTAACGGAACTGTAGCCGTTAGATATTTATTATATGTAACATCAATCGCGTTAGTTTTATTTATTATATCAGGGAAAAAAAAAAACAAGTCATAAACTCATGAATAATTGTAAAATTACTGATTGATTTTCTAACATTTTGTTTAAACACTAATAAACTAATTTACTAGTTATGACTTATTGCGTCCCGACCAAATTTGTCTTGGATTTTAAATTATTGTAAATTGTTTATTATATATTTATTTATGTGTGTAAAAAAATGTATAAACTAATAAATTGGTTTACTAGCAGGGCCGTATTTAGGATCTGTAGGCCCCTAGGCTGAACCTGAGTTGCGGGCCCTTAAAGAGGGGGAGGGGGGTTTAATTTTATAATTTTAAATAAACATGGTAGGAAAATGCAAGATAAAAAAAGGAATGTAACAAACAAGTAGATTTTACTTACATATATTTCATTAAAATAAATTATTTAAAAAAATACATAATAAACTTGGAAATGAAAATATCAAAAATAATCAATGGCTAATTACAAAACAAATATTAGAAAACGATATATTTGTGCATTGTTAGTGCAATAATAATGGCGCTGCTGTCTATTTTGCACCTTAAAACAAAAAACCAGCAAACACGAAAAAACGGAAACACGACGTACAGTGTTGCCGATTTTACTCTGCAAAACAAGAAATATGATAATTCGAAATCAAAACCAGAAAATAATATGGAAACGCGCAAAACTTGAAATTGAAACCAGAAAATAAACAGATATAATCTTGTAAAAAAACAGACATAATCTTGTGAAAAACTTCATAATCTTGTAAAAAAAAATACAGACATAATCTTGTAAAAAACAGACATAACCTTGTGAAAAACAGATATAATCTTGTAAAAAACAGACATAACCTTGTGAAAAACAGCTATAACCTTGTAAAAAATAGACATAACCTTGTAAAAAAACAGATTTGATCTTGTAAAAAACAGACATAACCTTGTAAAAAAAACAGTCACAACCTTGTATAAAACAGTCATAACTTTGGAAAAAACGCAGTCATAACCTTGTAAAAAAACAATCATAACCTTGTATAAAACAGTAGGTAATAACCATATTCAAGTTTCGGCGTTTCGCATACTATTTTCTGGTTTTAATTTCGAATTTTGCTTGTGATTCTGGTTTGCAGGGAGGGTAAAATCGGCAACACTGTACGCGTCGTGTTTTCGTGTTTCTTGGTTTTCGTGTTTTCGTGTTTCCTGGTTTCCTGTTTTTAAGGTGTGGCAAAACAGTCCCAATTCCATAATGAAAACATCGAATTAGACAAATCCACACGTACCGTAGCTAAATATACAAAGTGCGGTCACTGGTACACTTTGTAAAGCTCCAAAATGATTTAGAACAACACAACACGATAACCATGACATTGTAATGCGTAATGGACAAATGTTCGTATGTATACACTCTCTCCGATGTATTGCCAATTCCGCCGGGACATATTGCGATTGTTACGTCATCTGTAAACATAATATCATAGAAAAATAGTATCCAAAGAAGCCCGTTTCAGTATATACATAATGCAGCTTTGTGGTGCCTACGTTGATGTATGGTAGTGAATGTTGTTATTGGGTTTGATTAAATTAACATTATAACATATAGAGTATCCATAGTCAAAAATAGTATCCAAAGAAGCCCGTTTTACTATATACAATCTTGTGAAAAGAGACATAATCTTGTGAAAAACAGTCATAACCTTGTGAAAAACAGATATAATCTTGTGAAAAATAGTCATAACTTTGTGAAAAAAAAACAGATATAATCTTGTAAAAAATAGTCAAAACCTTGTGAAAAACAGATATAATCTTGTAAAAAATAGTCAAAACCTTGTGAAAAACAGATATAATCTTGTAAATAAAACAGTCATAACCTTGTGAAAAAAAGACATAATCTTAACTTATTCAAAATGTAAACTGTATATAGATAATTATTAAAAATTGGTGCCTACGTTGATGTATGGTAGTGAATGTTGTTGGGTTTGGTTGCACAAAAGCATAAAAGCGGAAAATGACTGCTGTGCGAAATGAGACTTTTACGTGTGGGGTAGCTAGATGTAACATGTAACTATAGGAGAGATCGGAGGTACGAAATACGATTAGTGTATGATGAGTGTAAAATTCGGAAGAAAATGTTATAGCAAAAGTTGGTGTTAGTCAGTTAAGTTGGTTCGGACGCATGTTGAGCGAATGCGTCTAATGAACGTTTGCTGTTAAAAAAAATGCATTTGAATGATTGTGATGGTGTATGTTTGCAGGTGGACGTCCGATGAGTAGTTGGAGTGGTGGTATGATTGAGAGAGTGGCTTGCGTGCAGCGAAAGTTTCCAAGTAGTAGGAATAGAAGTGAGCATGCGATGAGAGGAGGAATTATGAATGTGGATGAAATTGCGAAAGTTGCTTGTGCTGGATAGGAATATGTTTGGAGGCGACTAATAATTCGGGATGATGAAAAGAGTTTGTGCCACACCCTTATTTCGGGTGGTATTGTGATTGTGTATGTATATATGTATGTATGCGATTGATGTTAAATGTAATAAACTTATAACAGCTACAGTTCCCTTGGAAAGAATTTTCGGACATATGTTTATTTCAAGTTTTTTTATGTTAAAAAGATTGATGAGTCGCCATTTTGATTGTAATCTTGGAAAACAGAAAAGTTGGTGTTAGTCAGTTAAGATGGTTTGATGTTGAGCGAATGCGTCTAATGAACGTTTGCTGTTAAACAGATTGATGAGTCGCCATTTTTGATTGTAATCTTGGAACACAGAAAAGTTGGTGTTAGTCAGTTAAGATGGTTTGATGTTGAGCGAATGCGTCTAATGAACGTTTGCTGTTAAACAGATTGATGAGTCGCCATTTTTGATTGTAATCTTGGAACACAGAAAAGTTGGTGTTAGTCAGTTAAGATGGTTTGATGTTGAGCGAATGCGTCTAATGAACGTTTGCTGTTAAACAGATTGATGAGTCGCCATTTTTGATTGTAATCTTGGAACACAGAAAAGTTGGTGTTAGTCAGTTAAGATGGTTTGATGTTGAGCGAATGCGTCTAATGAACGTTTGCTGTTAAACAGATTGATGAGTCGCCATTTTGATTGTATACTTGGAAAACAGAAAAGTATTATTTTAAGTTTGTATTATATAAATTTAGTTATAACAAACTGCTGTTATAAGATCAGTGTGGTGTCGGGGAATCGTGGAGTATTATTTTGTACATTTCTCAGATGATAATTAAAAAGTAATACAGATACTTTTTTAAGCGCATCTAAAATAACAAATAAGCTTAGTATGGTAAGCTGTTCTATATTTGGAAACGTGCATAGATAGTAAATTTATTCATTATACCTGTAGGAATAAAATTAACGTCATTCACTAGCATTATGTGAGCTATATAGTAACTTAGATCCAGTCCGGAATTTTGTTCGGAGGCGTTTGATAACGCTAGAAATTACCTAAGCCACGCGTTAGTAATTAGTAAACCTGAAATATGGAATCCCAGATTGGTCTCAAGCTGCTAAAGACAAGTTTTTAGCACGATCCTCAAACACAAGGGTGCGGAGTCGAGAAAAAGTTAGTCGACTCCGTCTACAACTTCGAGTTTTTTTTTTTTATTTGACTCCGATTCCTACTTTAACTCTAACCTTTTAGTTCGATTATAATTTTTATCATAAACAAAAATAGTTTTTATTTTAAATATTGCATTGTGCTGACTTTATTAAGCAAAAAATTCTGTTACATAAGTGTATGCATACTGCATTGTATTAATCGTCATAATTTTTCAGTTTAAAACAATAATAATTAAATAATAAATTGATTAGTAATGTCCAGGTTTTCACTGTCGGTATTCACATCGTAGGTGGCAACTATTTTTTGCAAAAAAAAAACAAAATGTTTATTTTTATACTCAAAAAATACAAATATTAAAAAAAATTATTTCACGTTTTAATATAAATTATGTCATACACATATGTAATTAGAATTTGATAAATTTTTATATTTTTTTATGTGTACATTACAATATTATTGAAACAAAGCGGAACATCTTATTTTTTTTTCAATGCACTATTTTCGTGACTGAATAATACTCCAATACCTGGTGAAATACAACACAAAAATAATTTTAGTGTTCAGATTAATCAAAACTATAAAACTTTTGTTTAAAATATTTTTTAATAATAAATGAAATAATATCTTTCATATTTTTTCTATTATTATCGATCAGTTTTAATGACTTAAAATAAAGCAAAAGTATCAAAAGATTGTTAACAATCCATTAATTTATTAACAAAAACTTAAAGACAGCGCAAATCCAGTTAAGATCAAATAAATCCTACTGTTCTTCCATCATCTACATGCGTTTCTATATTCGATTATAACCCTCCGAATGGGTTAGAGTGTCAGCCAGCTCAGTCAGTGACTGCAGTCAGATAGAATAGGGGGAGGGATGCATCCCTTAAATCACGACAATCGAATGCAACACCGTAATGGCCGGATGGTCGAATCTACTCTTCATCGATATAGGTGCATCTGAACAGTGGCAAGCCAAGCCAAGCCAAGCCAAGCCAAGCCAAGCCAAGCCAAACCAGACCAGCCATCCTTGGTGAATCACGCGTGCAACGATGCAGCAGCAATGACCATTTCCTTCTACACCACCCTCTTCGCCCCCTTCTTTGAGTTACCGGGCGTTCACTCAATGACTCACCCTCAAGTATTGTAGCACGGCGGACAATGTAAGATGCTGCGTTTGCTTTTCCCTGCTATACTCGGTGCACCAATGAACACAACGATTTGTCTCCAGTTTACTGACATGTGCTTGCAATTCATTCATTATTTGATACTTAACAATGGAACGCAGGGATAAATTGCCATGAATAGCAACAAAAAACAATGTTTGAAGTAAAGAAAAAACTTCCCGTAAAAAAGACATATTTCTTTCTAATTATTTTTTCTTTAAAGTATAGGAAAACATTCCGTATTATTTTCGGTGTTACGTCTGAAAAATGTAACATAATAATTAAATATAAAAAAGTAAACTTATTTACGAGTATATTTATTTAAAGCTTTAAAATTGAAGGTAGTGTAGCTATATTTACATGAATAATCATATTTACACATTATTTTTCTTCAATTATTGATGATTTGCTGCAAATGAACATTTTCAACTGTTCTCTTGGTATCGGTAAATTAATAATTTTATATTTTACAGTTTTAGAAAACACAAAAAGAGCTTTCTATTCCGATTGACATGCTATTTTTTCTTCAAGCGTTCCAAATGAAACTAAACTAAAAATAAATGAAGATACATATCACGGAACCTTAACCTTATTAAAGGTTGTGAAACAGTATAGGTATTTATTACGTGATTTATGATAATTTCTGACAAATCTGCACTTTATTTCTTGTGCTTTTTCACATATTTTCAATCATTACTATTCAAATTCAAACGAAAACAAACACTACAATTATCACTATATAATTTTCAATATGGCCACCGAAGATATCAGATTAAATACTGCTGTATCAGTAGTGTATATAGTAAGTTACTACTGTATAAATAATATTTTCATTATTGTACTAGTAACATAGTGATCTCCTTATATATAAACAATATAGTAATGTAATATTAATATTTTGATACGCTTTGAAGAAAAATAACTATTTCACTGGTTATAAGATATTGATGACCAACAAAGATGAGCAAACAGTCGATGAGCGACGCGCGACGCCCAAGCGCCGCGACGAGTATTGAAACAGCACAACTACATACATCCAGTTCACGTTTCATTATGTTCAGCTCTTCATTTATCTATAGAGGATTTCAATGTGTAGGTGTGTAACGTAAGCAACGATATAGAGTCGTTTGTATAAGCGATAAAATTGTTGGTACATTGCGAATAAGATGTATTCGAATTTCGTTATTAATACGGTGTGCAATTTCAGTCAATATTTTTAATTTAGCGTACAACATTAGCAACATTAGAAAACTATCAAATTCATATTTATAAGTAAATTTTAGTATATAAAAAAAAACATTTGGTAAAAATAACCAAATAGTTAAAAAATAATGATAAAAGTTGACAATTTTAAATATATGTTGAAAATAAAAAAATAAACACAACGCCAAATAAAATTGATTTATATTTATTTTTTTAATATATTATCTAATAATTATAAAATTAGCAACATAACAACCTCTTTCTACATAGGTAAGTAATACTTCTAGTAGCGTAATATAAATATATTATTGATATGCTTAAAAATAGATATTTTTTATTCTCCAATTAGGAATAATTCCATTCTGTTAGCATTGATAGAATATCCTAACCTGAATTTATTTTTGAGTTAGCACTTAACCTTTATTTATTATTACCAGGGTATAAATATATAATTTTAAATGTGATATGTTTCACTCACCATATTATTATGATAATTCATAATCGAAATGAGAGTTTGACGTTTCAAATACCAGTGATTTAGGACGTGTTTTAATGCATACATTTTATATTATATATAAACTGTCACGGACAAAGTGAGTATGCGCGTATATAAAATATTCTTTATAGATTTCTTATAGAATTGCATATTAGATCAGGTAATACAGAAAATTTTCTATTTATAGAGAACTATATTTTTTTCGGATGGCAAAATGCATCATGTACATCAGCCAGCCAGCGTTAGTTACATTAGGATCGTTATTAATAAAGTAATAGCAACGTATCCAAATTAAATAAACTAATCTTATTTTTTAACGTAAAATTCATTAAATAAGTAAAAAATGGGGATTTTATTTAAAAGAAAAAAAAAATAGATTTTAAGTTTTTTGAACTTTAAATTTACAGCAATATTCTAAGCACATTTTTTAATCATTTTTACACGACGCAACTTTCTGTGGGATTTTCTTGCGCAACAAAATTGCACAAGAAAATTGCTCGTGTAATACAGAAATTGCACACGCAATTTTGTCGCGGCGACAAGTTGCACGGATTAGAACCCGCTGTAATTTAATTACATGGCCATGCAATTTCTAGTTACTTTTTAGTAAGTTTCAGTCTTACCAACTTTTATTATGAAAGGCACAATACCAGTATTTTTTTTTATTTATATTTGATTTTCCTATGAGGTGTGTCATACATTAAAAAAATTAATTACAATAAAAATTATTTATTTATTTTATATATTTCGTGTGTTTATTTTGTAGGTTATACAGTTATGATATACTTTGACGTTTAGTTATTTTTATAATTAGTTGGCATCTTGGAGTGAAATAACCAAAATCGCAGTGCAATTTTCTTGCTTCGTGTAAAACATACATATATTTTTGCAATTTTATTGCGCAACTTTCTTGTACAATTTTGTTGCGCAAGAAAACCTTAGAGAAAGTTGCGTCGTGTAAAACGGGCATTATACTAACTTGTAATTTTTTATTTAATATAAAAAAAATATTTAATATAAAGAAATGTCCAATTTAAATATGTAGACCTATTAGTCTGAAACATATTGTACCAGCCAGAGATTCGAATTGTTTGTCTCGCATCGTAATTAGAAATAATTTACGAAAGATCGTAGGCCAAGCCTGTTCGGGCACCTAAGCTAAGTGAGGGCAGGGCGCTCTAGCGATATGTTCGTCCTTAGTTCCGTTTCGCGGCGTGGTCAGTTTGCTTCGGAACATTCTCGTGTTCGGATCGTTCGCTCACTCGCTAATTTCGTGTATAGGGTTACAAATATGCGGTGACAATGAGGGGTAGATGCGCAATGGTTCTAGCTAAAAATTGTAGTGGGGACATGGTGGTGATCGACTTATGGTGGGAACTTTAGTCTTACTTCTATCGTCCTATCGTCGCTAGCGTTAGCTAGGGTAGCAGTCTATCTCATTTCCTCCGAATGCGTGCTCTCTCTGCGCAAGACACGCCTTTTACTGTCACCGCATATTTGTATAGTTATAGTCGTGTCGAAACTTCGCTAGTTCACTCAGTAGTAGTTTATCTCGACAGTTACTGCAAAACGGAAACGCGGCGCGAGTGCCGCTTGCCTGCCTACCGGTTTTATTTATTTATTAACAACGAACAGTTCGTTTCCGTGCGTCATGCTGGATTTTCCTGTGCCGTGGCCGTGTTACTTGTGACTAAAATATTACTTTTATAAATCTACTACGAATAAAAGCTGATGTGAATGTATGGAACACAGTACAAGACAGTATCTGTATCTTAATAAGTTAACAATGATACATTGAGTGATTGTGCCCGCATTGGATTGTACTACATTACATCATCTTTTCTTGCTCAATTTATATTTAATTAATATTGATATCGTCTTTGTTCAGTGACCGGTGTCATCCGTTTTGCTTCATTTAGCCAAACATCATACCACGTTACCGTTTTTTACGATCATTTCGACTCGAAACATACAGCTGCACGGACTACCAAACTTTTTGAGGAAAAAATATATTTCTTTTTTTTTTGAAATTGTGTTGCGTTCCGGTCTAGACCCGTTCCGTTCGAAAGTTTAGTCGTCATGACATGGGAATTTATGATCGCGGTGCGGTGATCGGTATTTGGTAAGCAACCAAACGTCTTATCGCGCGCGTCATGTTGATAACGTTTTCGTGCAGTTATTTTAATTTTTTTAATTCAGTGTATGTGTGTGCAGTTTTGCCGATTCCAATCATTCATTGTGTAAAGTCATGCTCTGCTCGAAACCTGCCGGACTACATGTGTGTGTGTGTGTGTGTGTGTGTGTGTGTGTGTGTGTGTGTGTGTGTGTGTGTGTGTGTGTGTGTGTGTGTGTGTGTGTGTGTGTTTGTGTGTGTGTGTGTGTGTGTGTTTTGCCAGTATTCATTATTCGCAAAAATTAACTTCTAGGTCTTCAGACAGTTTTTTCGCCGTTGACGTCAGCAAACCTTGTACTGGTTTTTAAGAACCACATGTCTGCAATATTTTGTTGATGACGGCCGTGTGCGGGCTTGTTTGTTTTCTCCAAATTGAATAAAAAGGTGTCTGCGAGTGGTTGTATGGTTGTTGGTGGTGTTCTGAGATGATTTTCTTTTTAGTTTAATAGTGATTGTGTGTTGTTGACATTCAAATGAGATTGTTTTATGATTACAGACTTTTGAATCGGTTCGAAGAAGATTTGAAGTGTGTTTTGGTAGATGCCGGTTACTCCACGTGCTTCACAGGTGCCAAGACTGTTTATATGGTACAGTGAGGTATCTGAAGTAGCGCGCGGAGTGAGCGCGCATGGTCGTCGAGATTCTCCCATCACTGACCTGCGGCATGGCATGGCATCGCTTCCTTCGTTCTTCAAAGATCGACGACACCTTCGTGGCGCCTCTCCTGCTCCATTCTGCCCGGGTTCTGCCGCATGTCTATTGTACTTCACCTGATGTTGGTAGTTTTTATCCCGACACCTGTTGGAGTGCACTAATTATGCTGGTAGCGGACTACATTTATTTTCTCGGCACAAGAATTTTTGTGACATTGTATAGAAAAATAAGTATTTGTCCAATAATAATAAAAATATTACATTGTATGTGTTGTTTATACACCTTGTTGAATTTATTTCTCAATGTAAATTTATCGTTTTAGAAAATTATATACATTATTGTGGACTTGTAACTGTTATTATCTATGTTGCTTTACGTATTATTAAGCAATAAAAAAATTTATGCTCCATGTGTTTTGAAGTTTAATTACCCTGTTATTAAAAAAAAAAATTTAATAAATATTTTTGAGACGTATTTTTATTCATTAAATATCTAATAAAATTACTCGATTTTTTTTATTAATTAAAATTTTCAAAAATTTTGAATAAATGCTTGTTGAGTTTTCATTTATTCTAATCTACAAAAATGAATGTTTACAAAACCAAATATAAAATAATATTCTCGCAAAGCGAGAATGGAGCTAGTCGAATGTGGTTTGATTTTATAAGCTAGTTTTTCGACTAACCAAAATACAAGATTAGAAGTATATGGGTAAACCCATATATAGACCACTTTGACATTATCACATAACTGATAAGATAGAGAGATAAAAATTTTTTTTATCGAAAGTTGGCAACATTGTATTTTGCTAATATATAATATTATAGGCGCTAAGGGTATCTTCTGTAAAAATTTCATTAAAATCGGATAAATAATGCGGGCATAACAAATTTTTAGAAAATTATTATTTTTTTTTTCGGAAAGAAAGAAAGAGAGAGAGAAAGATAGAGAGAGAGAGAGAGTGAGATAAAGAGAGATAAAAAATGACATTTGCTTGCCATGGCAACAAGGGAGAGAGAACGAGAGAGAGATAGAGAGAGAGATAAACAGAGATAAAAATTATGTATATTAGATGAAAGTCGAAAGAAAGGGAGAGAGAGAGATAGATAAACAGAGATAAAAATGACGTATATTAGATGAAAGTCGAAAGAGAGAGAGAGAGAGAGATAAAAATGACGTATATTAGATGAAAGGCGAAAAAAAGAGAGAGAGAGAAATAAACAGAGATAAAAATGACGTATATTAGATGAAAGTCGAAAGAAAGAGAGAAAAACAGAAACAAAAATGACATTTGGTTGCCTTGGTAATAAGAGAGAGAGAGAGAAAGAGAGAGAAAGAGATATGTATAAACATACAGTGTGTATGTTAAATAACAGTAGAAAAAGAAAAGAGAGAAAGAAAGAGAGAGAGAACGTGAGATAAACAGAAATAAAGATTACATTTGGTTGCCTTGGTAACAAGAGAGAGAGAAAGAGAGAGAGAGAGAGAAAGAGAGAGAGAGAGAGAAAGAGAGAGAGAGAGAAAGAGAGAGATAAAAAGAGAGAGATAAAGAGAGATATGTATAATATTATAAACATAATGTGCATATTAGATGACAATAAAAATAGAAAAGATAGAGAGAGAGAGAGAGAGAGAGATATGTATTTTACTATTATTGAGTACATTTCACATTGTATATTCATAGAACAATAGGTAAAAGGACACAGTATATAAATATAAAAATATTAAAAGCGCTTAAAATCATGTAAAATTGTTAAAATCGCGCTTAAAATCGTGTAAAATCCTTACAACCGCGCTTAAAATCATGTAAAACGTTAAAATCGCCTGTGTGTGTGTGTATGTGTGTGTGATGGTGTGTGTGGATGGTGTGTATATGTATGTGTGTGTGTGTCTGTGTGTGTGAGAGAGAGAGAGATATCGCATTCAAAAATTGAATATATGTATGTAATAAACATAGATAGCTTTGGAAAAAAAAGAGTCTCACTACCAAATTGAAAAATGTCAAATTAATATATCGAAAAATGATAAAAATACCTTTTATAGAAGAATTCCCCAAAAGAATATCATCGCGCATCATTTAGCAGGTATGTTTAGCCACAATTTAATATGCGACAACTTAAGATTGACGCATTTTTACGCAAGAAATCGCATTTTAATTTCAACCAGCGATAGCTCCCTTCAGGAAAAAAAAAATTTTAATAAATTAATAGATACCTACAATTTATTTTGTTCAATCTAAAACAGACAGTTTAATGAAAGTAGGTAGATCGTCCTGAAGTTTGGTATACGGCCATGATTTGTCATTATAAACAACTTTTCTTAATAAAATTTTGTCGTATCCTAAACAAAAAGGGTACTTTACCTGAAAAGAAATTAGTTCTTGCTTTACCGTCACGGCCATTTTGTTTTTCAAAAAACGAAAAAATTCTTAAAATTCGTTTCACGCCAAGCAGGGCTTAATTCCAGAATCTTGAAATGAAATTCAAAAAATTTTTTTTTAGCCACACTATCGGTACTACTTTCAAAATATTTGGCAGTAATATGTTTCAGGACATTTCCTACACGATAGTGATATCAGATTTTCAATTGGACGAATCATTTCGAAATGGCGACGTTCAACTTTTTTTCTTTAAATGGGATGCCATAATTTTATTTTATTTTTGAGATCCTAAAAACATTCTTTTTACGATAGTGTTTTGTTTTTGCACGTAAAATCGACAACACTGTATGTCGTGTTTCCTGTTTCTTGTGTTTTCGTGTTTCTGATTTCCTATTTTATGGTGCAAATAGACACTTCCTAAATTGAAACGTCGTCCAATGGTGGTGTTTGACGTTTGACTACTAGTTTTTCTTCCGCTACTTGATATTTGGACAAAAATAACATCGAGTGTAACACATTCTTGCGCTACTAGATTAAAATGTTAGTTTGCTTTTTGATAGGGATATAAATGAATTTTTAAGGAAAACGAAATACTATAGTAAAAAGAATGTTTTTAGAATCTCAATAATAAGAAAAAAATTATGGCATCCCATTTAAAAAAAAGTTGAACGTCGCCATTTTGAAATGATTCGTCCAATTAAAAATCTGATATCACCATCGTGTAGAGAATGTCCTGAAACATATTACTGCCAAATATTTTGAAAGTAGTACCCATAGTGTGGCTAAAAAAAATAAGGCGCTTACTCTGAATCATGCTGTATATATATATATATATATATATATATATATATATATATATAATATATATATATACAGTGTGGAAATTAAATAAGGAGTAAATTCAGTAATTCCGTTGATATTACTTTTTTGTAAAAAATCTTGAAGGGTATAGCGATTTTAACTACAGCGAATATTTTCAGCCTATATTCAGTTTCTTATATCATTTGTTTTTTATGTTATGACGTCATTGTTTTTTTTCTTAAATAACAATCTATATCTTTTGTTATTGATTTTGGTAGTACTTTTTATTCCGTTTCCAATCGTATAAAATTTTCAATATGTTAAATTGGCAAAAAAAGTCTAGTTATCGGTGTATAAAGCAAAAGGCATTAGCTACAACTGTCAGAATTATACAATTTATAAATGTTATAATAAAATAAGTGTTATTATTTTGCTTTTTCTTTGTTTTTCGCTCAATTGTATCATTTTTACTAATAAAATATTTTTTCTAATTTGGAAAAAGCAAAATAATAACACATATTTTATTTTGACATTATAAATTGCATAATTCTGACAGCTGTAGCTAATGTTTTTGTTTTATACATTGATAATTAGATTTATTTTGCCAATTTAATTAATTTTTAATATTTGAAATTTAAGACTATTTTGCTCAATTTTTTTCAAATGTAACATATCAAAAATTTTATATGGTTAGAAACGGAATAAAAAGTACTAGCAAAATCAATAATAACAAGATTAGAAGCATATGGGTAAACCCATATATAGACTACTTTGACATTTCTCGGAATGTTGGCAACACTGTATTTTATTAATATTATAATTTATGTGGGCACTAGGAGATACTTTTTCTAAAAATTAGATCAAAATCGAATAAATAATGTAGCCACAATAAATTTTTAAAAAATTTTGTGATTTTTTTTCTCGATAAGTTGGCAACACTGTATTTTGTTAAAATTGCATAATTTATTTAGGCACTAAGAAAAACTTTTATGAAAATTTGATTAAAATCGGTTAAATAAAATGGTCAAAATAAATTTTTAAAAATTTTACTAATTTTTTTCTCGGAAAGTTGGCAACACTGTATTTTGTTAAAATTACATAAATTATATGAATACCAGGAGAATCTTTTGTGAAAATTTGAGTAAAATCGGTTAAATAACATGGCCATAATAAAAATTTTAAAACTTTAGTAATTTTTTTCTCGGAAAGTTGGCAACACTGAATATTAATAAAATTATGTAATTAATGGGAGCATTAGGGAAATCTTTTCTGAAAATTTGATCAAAATCGGATAAATAACGTAGCCAATATGAATTTTTAAAAACTTTAGTAATTTTTTTCTCGGAAAGTTGGCATCACTGGAAAAAAACAAAATCACATGACCATCTTGGGCACTAGAGAAATTTATCCTGAAAATTTCATTAAAATCGGTTGAACCGTCTAGGAGGAGTTGCGCCCACAAAATTTTGACTTACGACCGAGCGAGCGAGCGAGCTGACGACGCACATCCATACACCCACATAAACTAACTTCAGATTCGTCATCTAGAGGCTATATGAAAGATTTCTATACAATTTTTTTTTTTTTTTGAAAATGTTACAGACACCGTACCAAACGCTATACCACTTTTTCCTTGCAGTCAAAGTAGTAAAAAATATAGGTTGTCATTTAAAAAAAAAGAATTACTGAATTTATTCCTTACTTAATCCTCGTAGTATTATAATTAGGTTAATCGTGACCCAAAATGTGCATTATTTACTGTATTTCTTACAATTATTCATTTACATTCTTGATTTTTCTCATGTTGTCCTCTTATGTTATCTTCTACTACTATTATTTTTGATGTCATTTGAATAAATATAAATTTTAATTCTCCTGATATTTCATAAAATGTCTGTTAGGTTACGTCAGATCCGTTTTCGGAATTGGTGTAACTATCGAATACATACATATGTTAGAGTAATAAAAATAGAAATACAATTTTAGTTAAGTTTTTAAAATGTTTTTTCAAATATAGCAAAGATATGTGTGGGATACTGGCTTTGTAGATCAGATTTCAAGCATTTTCTAGAATGCTAAATACATTGACCTTATGCACCCTAATGACACTACCACTGTAGAACCATATTCGTTTGACTGGTATACAAGAGTAATATTAAACATCTGCCGGATGTGAAATAACTTTGGCTTTTAGACCATTCTTGACTTGAGTTTTGTTCTAGTTTAACGCTTTACATAAAGTGTCCAGTCAGTGCATACATAGTGCAGTTTTTGTGATATATTTTCCAAAACAGCGATTGGATTATTAATCTTATATACGCTACGTATTGGTGAGTGAGTTAGCATGTCAATTATATTAATAAATGCATGTATGTGTGTTGTATGAGGTGAATTCGCAGCTACCGCCAATTCACTGCCTTCTATGTTCGCAATCCCTGGATGAACCGTTTTGCGAGCCAACTAAAGGACCCAATAAGTGTACACGTTTTATTGCTGTGGGTTAATTGTAGTTAGCATTCCTGGATGAACCGTTTGCTAAACTATTAGTGCCAGTGTTTAAAGTTTACATCCCTGGATGATCCGTTTGTAAACTACTGGCACTATTTTTAATTAAAGCTACTCCCTGGATGAACCGTTGTAGCCACCGGTACTAGTGTTTGAGCTGTGGTAGCGGCCAATAAATCTAGTCCAACGACCCGCCAATACTGACCTATCCTAACCAGTCTCATTAGAGACAGTTATACTAAATTAATCCATCAAATTGTGCCTAAATAAAATAACACCTGTATTGCCTTACGTCGAGTGAGGATTAGATGATTGAGCATGATATACTAACTCACTTTCACTAAGCAAGTAGCTTATCATATATATTTATTACAGGACAAATAAAGATAATTATTTTATTATCGCCTTCTTTTTGCCTTGCGTGCCCCTCTGACCGCACCACGAAGGGTCGTTTCAACGCTACCCATTTCGGACATCTGGTTTGACCTGCTACTCAAGCGTGCCCCCCTCTGCACCCTGAGTCAACAAACCGACCACACATAGATATACAAGCTATAGCATTATTTTAGTTTATTATTTTAGATTAATAATATTTGCTTAAAATTAAGTATTAGTTTATAGATATATATTCTAGTTATTATTTCAGACTACTATTTACATAATTTTCATTATTCTTAATTAATTAATTATTAGTATTATAATTTGATTAATCATTAATTACACATTCTCTCTTTTATCGTCTTAATACATATAAGTTATATGTGTCAACAATTTTAATCTCATTTCTTGTTCTCATTATCTCATTATTGTATATTTTCTTTTGGCTTATCAACTATTAGTTGACGCATGGGAGAGAGAATTAAACTGCCGTTTGAATCACGGACGGCAGATTAAGACGCTTGTAGTTTTAATGCAGAATAAAATAGTTATAAAAGTTATATTATTAATGCCCGTATGCATAAAACTAAATTTAACGAGTAATTATAAAACGAACCGTTAACATATAATGACCATTATATTATTTTTGATATTCATAAATATAACAAGAGATATTTAACGCTTCGTTTTGAAATGAACGTTCGTTAAATTGTTTAGTAACTTTATAGTGACTTTTAGTGTAGAACGGTATTCACACTAGTTTGTTCATGTGCTTCATCTGTCAAAATTCGTATTTATAACTGTTTATAGCCTCAAATTACAAGTTACAAAATGAATTTATCGACCGATAAAAAGCGTTTTAAGGCAAAAAATTTTACGGAGAAGGAGACTAGTATTATTTTAGATGTACTTGAAAAGCACATACATATAATAGAAAATAAAAAAACCGATGCAATAAATGTCAAA
This sequence comes from Clivina fossor, assembly GCA_963966155.1. Classification (NCBI taxonomy): domain Eukaryota; kingdom Metazoa; phylum Arthropoda; class Insecta; order Coleoptera; family Carabidae; genus Clivina; species Clivina fossor. The sequence goes on along the minus strand of OZ014556.1, from coordinate 3,758,338 downwards.
CAAAAAAATTATACATGGGAAAAAATAACTGAAGAATTTAATGCTATAAACGACATTCAAAGAACAGTGTCACAATTGAAAATATTTTATGACAATTACAAAAGAAAAAAAAGGAAGGATAACGCTGACGATAAAGTAATTAATATAAATATTATTTTATTCTTTATTAATTTATTATATTAAACAATTTTATATATTATAGGCTGAATTTTACAAAACAGGTGGCGGTACATATATAAAAAAGTTGGATGTAAATGGCGAACGTCTAATAAATATGATAAAAAAACAGTTTGAACCAGATAATAACATATACGATAGTGCTTCACAATACCATGATGCAGATGCGGATGCAAATTTATCAAACCATTCAGAGCAGGTAAATTTATCTTGAGCTACACGCAAAACATTTTTAAATAACTTTTAATGAAAACAGAAATTTAAAAATATTTTTTTATTTAATATGACAAATTTGTTTTCAGAGTATAAGTACCGGTAACAACTGTGTAGAGCCCATTGAAATAGAAAATATTGAACATAGCATTATAACATTTGAAGATTCCAATATGCAAGTTAGTATTGCTACTATGTGTGTACATAACTTACATATTTAATTTTCAAATTAATATTTATATGCGTATATTGTTCTAGAACATAAATATTGTATGTCAAAGTAATACTGAAAGCACACCATCTACTAGTTATTTTGAAAATGAAGAAAATATAGAGCCAAATATATTTCGTAAAAGAAAAGTGCCAAAAAATTTAAAACCTAAAACAATTTATAATGCTCTAGAAGAATTGACAGAATCAAAAACTTCAAAAAAAAAATTGGAATCCGATTATTTCAAACTAAAATTGGATTATAAAAGACAGTGTTTGGAAAGAAAAATACAATCAGACAAAGAGGCATCGTAATTATTTTTATTAGAAACACAAAAACTTAAAAATGACATAAAACTACAAGAAATTAAAATTGAACAAGAATTATTAAAATTAAATAAAAATGATTTACAAGAAAAATAATTTTAGATATAAATTACATTATATTCTTAAATCGAGACCGCACATATGTTAGTCATATATGAATTAGGAATAATAATAAATAATTCGTATTATATTATTAAATTGAATTAATATATGTTTATAGATATATTAATGAATATGTATTTGTTTTGTATTATTAATACGATTACGCATTGCGTATTTTAAAGAGATACTTCAGTATTCGATTACGAATAAGGTATGTACGGACTCGGCTTTAAATAATAAAATTTATTTTGTTTATTTTTTGTTCTATTATATATACATTTCTATTATATATTGTTCATATATATTGTATATATATTGTTCATATATATATACATAACTGTTTCATATTATTAACATACATTTATCGAATAAAAGTATTATTTATAAAGATATTTCGATTGTTATTATTAACATTTTCATAAACGTCAATTTCATCGTTTGAATGATTTAAATCTTCTAATTCGATATCAACTTCGTCGTTCAAAATAATACAAAGATTGTGTAAAACAGCTGTTGCAACTATAATGTGCAAAATAGTTTGTTTTTTCAATCTCATTCCTAATGAAAGACAAGGAAAACGTCTTTTCCAAACACCGAATGCTCTTTCAATACTATTTCTAGTATGGATATGTGCTTCATTATATCTTCGTTTGGCCTCTACTGTTGGATTTAATACCGGTGTAAATAAATAATTTTTTAATGCATAAGCTGAATCGCCCAACAAATAACAATTAGGGTATTTGTTTTGTTCAAAGTCTATTCTTAATGGTGAATCATAAAAAATTGTAGAATCATGTACACTGCCAGGCCATCTTGCAATAATGTCAAGAAATTTTAGTTTAGCATCACAAACACATTGTACATTATATGAAAAATACCCTTTACGATTTCGATATAATTCTGCATGCCTACCACCTGGTGATTGTATTCGTATATGAGTTCCATCGACTGCCTCAATTACACATGGAAATCTATGGATAGAATAGAATTCTAACTGGATTTTTCGCCGCTCTACTTCAGTATTCGGCATTTTAATAAATTCTTTACTTAAAGAAGCTATTTTTCTAGTAACAACTGAAATAATTCTACTAATAGTTGATTGACTGACATTAATGTGGTCAGCTAATACTTGCTGAAAAGAACCGGTAGCATAAAATCTCAATGTCAATAAAATTTTATCCATTGCAGATAATGGTTTATTTCGTAATGTATCTGTTCTTAGATCTTGACCAATAATATCACAAAGATGAAGCACTGTTTCTTTTTCTAATCTATATTGTTGTTTAAATTCTAAATCATCATATATTTCATAAGGGTTATTTCTTTTTCGGAAAACTCTTGGCTTTGGTACCAATGACAAAACTTTTTCTACAAAATCAGAATCAGAATCAGATGTTTCTGAAAATGATGAAGACAATGATGATGAAGATGTTGATGATGTGTCCATTTCTATAAAATCAATTTTTTAATAATAAACATTATGTAGCATAAATCATAAGTAAAAAAGGAAAAACAAATACTCACCTTTAACGATATTTTTATCACGAAATTTAAAAATAAAAGTATGAAATTTATAAAATATGTAATATGTAATATGTAAGTTTAATATAATAACAAGTTTGCTTTTTGTACAATCTATTTGTCAATATAATCAAGCGTTATAAATATAATGGCAGAAAATCAAGCCATTAAATTTAACGAAGAATATAATGATTGTAAGTGCTAACGGACGTTTATGAATACGAAAAATACAATTTAACTGACCGTTTAGTGGAAAACGGAGCGTTATACGTTTAATGAACGTTTATGCATACGGGCATAAGACTTTTATTTCAACAATAATAGCAAATGAAAGCTATTATTTAACTTATACATATACATCGAACTGTGCAAGTGTATACTTATTTCAAGCTATTCGAGAGATTGCAGATTTATTTGCAGAAAACAATTACATATTATTATATTTTGTTTTGTAAAAATATGTTTGTATTTCAGATACCTATATTGTCAATATTTATCTAAAAAATAAAAAATAATTTTTTGTTTGCCTTTATATTATTTGTATCAATATAAATAAAAAGAAAAATAATTCATGCTATTAATTTATTCAAATTAATCACAAAAGCAAAAAATATTGTAACGCTGCAATGTAACATTATTTAATTTTCCATATTACATTCATATTTATAAATTGTTCACAAAAGAATAATTTTATAATATAAAGAAATACTCAATAATAAAATGAATAGAAAAAACATTTATCTATTTGACTTTGACATAATTGCATAGCGGAAATACGCACATATACATCAAAGCTAAAATATAAGATAAACACAAAGGCAGTTAGACCCCACACAGCGAGGAATTTGGATGACACGTGCAAGTTTGTTATCTAAGTTCAGCGCCGGATTGATTGCATTTTTCTAATACGGAAGAAATTCTACAATCATGACTCATAAACACATGCACACGCTCACGCAAACCACCCTCTCAATCATACCACTCCAACTATTTATCGGACGTCCACGCAAACGTATATTACCAAAATCATTCAAATAAATCTTTTGAACAGCAAACGTTCATTAGACGAAATTGGCTCAAGATGGCTCCGAACCATCTTAACTGACTCTAACACGGGGCAACTTTTGCTACAACATTTTTTTAAATTTCACACTCATCATACACTAATCTATTTCGTACCCGATTTCTCCTATTTGCATCACATACCCCATGTAAAAATCTCATTTCCACAGTAGTCATTTTCCGTTTATGCTTTTGCAACCAAACCCAATATTCACTACCATACATCAACGTAGGCAAAACTGCATTGAATATGCTCAAACGGGCCTCTTTGGAAACATTTACATTTGTAGCAAAAGTAAATGTTAAATATATATAATATAAATATTTATAGAATTTTGACAAGTTCAATTAAAAATTACATATGAATATGTGTATAATATATGTACAGCTGTACGGAGATTTTAATGCAATGCAATTTATGTAAATATTGATTAATAGTACTGTGACTCACATTCTGTTATTTTTTTTGCTAAGGATTTTTTACAGTTTTTTACATGATGTAATATGCAGTACATGTCATATTGTTAATAAATGTTAAAAATATTTATATTCGCAGTACAAAGAAAATTTTGCATTATTTTTTATAATATATATATTATAAATTTAATATATTCGTTCAACTGTTTTTTTTTTTTGCATAGAAAATATCTAGACTGAAACTGATAAAATGTGGCAACATTGTCGGGCTGCACAATGAACACACAATGTCTATTTTTTTATACAAAAGGGCTTCATAAAATACTAGTACTATATTCGGGCTAAACAAGCACATGAAAATATAAAATTTTTTTTTTTGGGAAAAATGTTTCGCTCTAATAATAATTACTTTTTTTTTTAAATCAAATGTACCTATAATTGTCAAATATATTCCAATACCAGCAGTATTATTAGTGGGTGGCAGAACGACCCATTAATATCATTAATATATATATATATATATATATATATATATATATATATATATATATTATATAAAAATTTAAAAACGATTTTTGCCCAGTACTTTAAAACTATTTGACATATGCTTATCATATTTGGCAGGAAATGTAGGTACCGTACACTATACTAAATTATGTTAAATAAAAGTTTCTGGCTACTGCCAGTGGCGTACAACAGGGGCAAGTGAAAAGTTAATCCTTCCTAAATTCTACGCCACTGGCGGAATTGTCATTTTAGCACAATTTTTCGATTCTCCAATACTTGCTGTGTAAAAAACATACGCTTCTTTTGTAACGATAAAGTCACTGTTTTTCGAGATATTTAAAGTTAAACATAAGCTGAACCCTTGGGATTTTTTCTAAATTCTAAAAAAAAAATCTGAAAAAATTCAGTAAAATAGAGAAAAAAATTAGCTACATAATAACTAAATAACTTTTTCTCTAACTCATTCTGGTTTATCAGCAAAAATTATTGAAAATTAATATTTTTTGCATTTTATTTTTTTTATTTTCAATAATTTTTACAGCCAAATCAAAGTGAGTTAGAGAAAAAAGTTACTTACTTATTATGTAGCTAATTTTTTTCTCTATTTTACTGAATTTTTTCAGATTTTTTTGAGCAAATTTTGAAAAAATCCCAAGGGTGCAGCTTATGTTTAACTTTAAATATCTCGAAAAACAGTGACTTTATCGTTACAAAGGAAGAATATGTTTTTTTACACAGCAAGTATTGGAGAATTGAAAAATTGTGCTAAAATTACAATTCCGCCAGTGGCGTAGAATTTAGGAAGGATCAACCCCTCTCTTGCCCCTGTTGTACGCCACTGGCAGTAGCCAGAAACTTTTATTTAACTTAATATAGTATGATGTACGGTACCTACACTTCCTGCCAAGTATGATAAGGATACGTAAAATAGTTTTAAAGTACTGGGCAAAATCGTTTTTAAATTTTTATATAAAACACACTGTAGCTCAGTTAGGAGCCACATTTTATCTCAGTGATTTGCATTAAATCTTCATATTCTGAGGCCAGGATACTCCAGTTAAAATTAGGAATAGTTATTCTGTTACAGCCTGTATAGGTATACATACATAACTTGCTAAATATTTCTTTATTTCCCCCATAAAATAATCCGATCAAAGTCTAATATTTCATTTCTTCTATACTTATATAAGTTGCATAAGTTAGAAATATTATATATATATATATATATATATATATATATATATATATATATATATTCATACAAAGACAATAAATAATTACTCGAGACGAAGAAGAAAGTGAAATTTATTTTGTAGTGACTCGAATACGTTGTAAGTAAGGTCATTTAAAAATGCTAATTTAGAAAAGTGTTATATTTATACACTGAATTTTTTTTAATTTTAAAATCAATTGCTCCCGTATTCTCATTTCTGTTTTAAAAGTGATTTTTTGTCAAAATTATTTTTGATATTTACTTAAAATTACTTATTAAGCATTCTTAATTAATTTATTAGAATTTTATAATATTAGAAATAAGTTTCGAAATTGTTATACTACAATTTACTAGTATTAAAAACTGTATTTTTATTCTAGCAACCTAATTTTACAAATAAAAAGTACCATTACTTTTGAATTACTAGTAAAAACATTGGTTTTAAAGTAATATTTTTTTAATGTTTCAGTAAATTCTAAACAGATCTGTTGTGTTCCAAAATAAGAAATTTTGTCGACAAGAAAATAATTTAATATTCTATAACTTACAGAGACTGTTCAGAATTTTATTATAAATTGAAACTGCAAACATTCCTAAAGGTAAACTTGCAAAGTAACCGTTAAATATTATACTTCCGTTGGCGTAATATGTAGGTAACGTTTTCATGGTAATAAAGTGGACAATAGCGTCAAAATAACGTGGACAAAAAGCTCATTGAAAAGTGTCCCTTTAAGCTTAAGCTAAGAGACAGAGATTTAACCATCTGTCGGCAGTTTTAACACCCTCGCTATCTTCCATTATTATACCTATATACATATCGTGAATGAATTTACGGACAAAACTGACCAGAAAAATACTTCTTGTTAGATTGTTAATATGGTAAAAATTATTTCTTGTAAACAGAAATGGACATATAGGTATAATACGTCATGTATTATACATAATTTTTTACGCGTAAAATAGTAGATTATGTTATGAAGAGTAGAAAGCTATGATTATTGTATTGAGCCCAGATATTTGTGCTTTCTATTACGAGGAGTGGCATAGAAAGGTTTTTTTCTTCAAGCGTTCTAAACGAAGCACTAACCCAAAAATAAAAAGTATTTATATTTGTGTTAGGTGATTTGTGAAAATTAATCTTTCTTTGGTCGAATATACAATTTCTAACCACCCTGGACGGTGCACATTACATTTCTTGCACTTTTTCACACATTTTTAGTAATCAAATTTAAATTCAAGCGAAAATAAACAATGCAATTGTCAATTAACTTAACTTGACTTAATAATTTTTAATATAGCCGTCGTAGATGTCAAATTAAATACATTTGATCGTGTTTCTTTGATCGATTATAAAGTTTCTGACTACCCTGAACGGTAAAAATATGCATTTCTTGCACTTCTTCACACATTTTCAATAATTGTTAATTGCATTGTTTATTTTCGCTTAAATTTGAATTTGGTTATTGAAAGCTGTGTGCAGAAGTACAATAAATGCAATGTGCACCATCCAAGATAGTCAGAAATTGTATATTCCTCCATAGAAAGATTAATTCTCACAAATCACGTAATAAATATAAATAATATAGACATACTATTCTACAACTGGTTAAGGTTACTTGTTATTTTCATTTACAGTTCAAAACAGGTTTACTTTTGAGTTAAAACGAAAAACCACGGATCTCAAGTAATATTTTTGTCAGTGTAGATACATTTGACGTGTGGAGCAATAAATTTATATGAAATTTTCGTTTCGTAAATAAATCTATATAGATATATATATAAACGTAATTTAATTAAAACGTATCAGGCAAGGCGTCTCTCTGTTAGTCAATACATATATATGTTGATATCGCCCAAGCGCCCAATGTATTGATGATTCTGAGCTATATATGTGTGTGAGCGCGGTAGAAGTATTGATTCGCGGGCTCGTATTATTGATATTGAGTCGTTTTATATCACATCATTTCCGAAAGCTACACTGCTTCGCCCTCCCCGCGCGTCCTCATTCCCCTGTATCCACCACCCCCCCAACGGTCACACGGGATACGCCTGCGTTAGGTTGCGTTGCGTTGCTCCCGCCGTGTATACGAAACTAGATAACATAACATTTGGAAAAGGAACGAGCACATATACTGGGTGGCTTCCGCAATATCGCGAAATGTGATGCGTCGCTCACGAAGCCATATACATTCTAACCTTTGTGTGTGGTCTGTGATTCTAACTACGAAATGAATCGACAGAATAACATCCGGCATATATATATATATATATATATATATATATATATATATATATATATATATATATATATATATATATTTGCCTCATAGTTTATAGGCACATATAATAGTATAGTATTTTTTTGTTTCTGTTGACACTTACGTCACAAACAAGACTGTATGAATCAAGTCACACCCTCGCGTTATGAAAATGCACAACAAACTAATTGATTGGCGATAGCGTTACCAGGATTGGGCAGATTTTGATTATTTGATTTAAATCACAATTTTAATCATTTCGATTTCTTTAATATTAATCATTAATCAATAATTTAAATCAATTTTAATTAATTACTCGTTTTAACTAATTTGGTTTCTAATAATTATTTAATTAAAATCTTTAGCTATATTTAGCATAAAATTAATATTAAATCAAAAATGTATATACATATAAATGCGGAATATATTTAGGGTATATAATATTGTAAAATTTGTTTCTATTATTTTTGTTTGTACTACATTGGCATTCTTAAATATATCTTCGTATCCAGATAAATAAATATATTATAAACGAATTGTAATAACCAAAAAATGCTTACAAACTTTGTGGAGGCGACAATAAGCCATAAACTTATAAATAAATTAGTATTATAGCGTTACTTTATAGTAAATGCATATTCATATTTAAATAAATAATATAAAAAGAAATAATTTAACAACAATAAAATAGACAAATTAAAAATATGTATTATTGTATCATATATTTTAGTTGACATCAATATAAAATCATAAACTCATACTTAACTCATTCTTGAATTAAGTTTACAAGCACATAACTCAAAAATGGTACAAAATATTTAAAAAAATTACAAATAAAAAAACTTACTTAAACATTGCTCTAAAACTTTGTCGAATATTATAAGCACTTATTTCTTAAGGTCGAAAAGTTTATAACTGTGCGAAAAATTCACCTTTAAATTAAAAAAAAACCTGCTCGCTAATACGTTTATTAATTTTTTATGTTAAATAATAATTATATTAAAATATTCTTTCAAAGAAACGTACACAGAAATAGTTAATAAACAAGAGTAGAAGTATATGGGTAAACCCATATATAGACTACTTTGACATTTCTCGGAAAGTTGGCAACACTGTATTTAATAATATTATAATTTATGTGGGTACTAGAAGATACTTTTCTGAAAATTTGATCAAAATCGAATAAATAATGTAGCCACAATGAATTTTTAAAAAATTTTGTGTTTTTTTTTGGCAACACTGTATTTTGTTAAAATTGCATAATTTATTTAAACACTAGGAAAAACTTTTATGAAAATTTGATTAAAATCGGTTAAATAAAATAGTCATGAATTTTTAAAAATTTTACTAATTTTTTCCGCAGAAAGTTGGCAACACTGTATTTTGTTAAAATTACATAAATTATATGAATACTAGGAGAATCCTTTGTGAAAATTTGAGTAAAATCGGTTGAATAACATGGCCACAATAAAATTTTTAAAACTTTAGTAATTTTTTTCTCGGGAAGTTGGCAACACTGGATATTAATAAAATTATATAATTAATGGGAGCATTAGAGAAATCTATTCTGTAAATTTGATCGAAATCGGATAAATAACGTAGCCAATATGAATTTTTAAAAAATTTAGTAATTTTTTTCTCGGAAAGTTGGCATCACTGGAAAAAACCAAAACCACATGACCATCTTGGGCACTAGACAAATTTATCCTGAAAATTTCATTAAAATCGGTTTAACCGTCTAGGAGGAGTTGCGATCACAAAATTTTGACTGACGACCGAGCGAGCGAGCTGACGACGCACACACATACACCCACATAAACTAAGTTCAGATTCGTCATCTAGAGGCTATATAAAGGATTTCTATACAATTTTTTATTTTTTTTGAAAATGTTACAGACACCGTACCAAACGCTATACTACTTTTTCCTTGCAGTCAAAGTAGTAATAAAATAAAAAAAGAACTATGCTAATAATTTGTATAGTAACCGAGATATGATTGGTGAAAGTTAAAAAATAATTACATTTCAATTTTTAATTTTTTTTGGAAAGAGTGAATTTCTGAAATTATGCAAAAGAAGAAAAAGTGCATCTACCCATCATCAGATCGGGCAGAAAATTTCCTATAAAATGTTGTTTTAAAAATTATATACCACAAAGTTGTATTTTGCAACTTTTGAATTTCATCGTAGTTGGGGCGGAGTTAAAAAACGAAATGGATAGATTGACTGTTTCTATCTTTGTTCTACTTACTGAATAATAAAGGACAGAATTTTGCAGACATTACCTACAATGAAAGCGCTATAAGAGCTGCTTTAAGAAAGAAAGAGAACGTATTAAACAAGTTTGTGATTTCTCAAACGATCGATTGTAACGTAAGTGTCAGCAGCCAAGATAAACAGTATATACGATAATTATAACATATTAAAAATCTTTCAGAACTCATTGTATGAAAATAAAACGGCTTTAGGTTTAAGTTTTGTATTAATATTTATTAATATTTGACGTACTCTTGTACTTACATTTTCATTAGAAAAAATGATACAAAGAACATTTATAGTAAAGAACATAGAAACAAGTTACTAGGTAACGAAATACGAGTAACTAGATCATAAAATTTATAAATTTTTAATTAAAAGAAAGTCAAATTTTATTTAAATCATTGATTAGCAATTATTTCTTCACAATTACATTTTATAATAATAATAATAATAACATAGTAAAGAATCTTTCAGAATTCACTATATCTAAAATAAAACGACTTTAGATTGTAATACTAATTCTGTATCAATATTTAGATCATAAAATTTATAAATTTTTAATTAATGGAAACCAAATTTTATCTAAATTGTTAATTAGCAATTGTTCTTTCAATTACACTTTACAATAATAATAACAGTAAAAATCTTTCAAAACTCATTATACTAAAATCAAACGAATTTAGATTCTAGTTCTGTATTTGATTTTACTATTATTATAATTATATAAGCAGAGATAACTACACTTTAAAAAAAAATTCGGTAATTTTACATAAAAATCTGGAGCAACTGATTACGCCAGTTTAATATGTAAATTTACAGATGTCAATATTTTTAGAAAATGTGTGTAATATTATTTACAGATATTTTTAGGAAAATTCTTACATTATATATATATATATATATATATATATATATATATATATATATATATAAATATAAACACAATCAATACTTATACAATACATAGAATAAAATATTACATTCCGTATAAAAAAGTCTGAATTCACCTTGACACCAAACAGTGTTAAAACACAAAGCGAATGAACTGCGATATCTAAATTTAGAACTGCTCTCAATCTATACACCTCACTGTGTCGAACAAAACCGGCATTTATATAAAAACAAAAAGCCGTCAAAATATATACTATAAGTTTCCATTGCTATAATACTTTTTGTAAAAGATCCAATATTCATATCGTCTTTATTTTGTTTCGTATTGTAATTAAAATATTTGTTATTTATTCTTGTGAAACTGCTTTAAATTATTTAATTAATGAATGGAAATTGTCACTTGATGACAATAAAATAATATGTGCAGTTTTTCTTGACCTTAAGAGAGCTTTTGAAACACTAGATAGAGTTATTTTAATCAATAAACTTGCTGCTTACGGTATAGAAGGCACTGTATTGAAATGGTTCGAAAGCTACCTTACGGATAGAAAATATGTTAAAGTACAAAACACAATTTCTGAAAATATTGATGTGAATATGGGAGTGCCACAAGGGAGTGTATTGGGACCATTATTATTTATTATCTATATTAATGATTTACGAAATGTATTATTAAATTCTAATATACATCTTTTTGCGGATGAGACTCTCATATATGCAGAAGGTAAGGATAAAAATAATTTAGTGGAGCTAATTAACAAAGATTTAGATTTAGTAAATTTATGGATGAACAACAACAGACTTAAATTGAACACCAGCAAAACTAAAGTAATGTTTTTATCCTTACAACAAGATAAATGTAATAATTGTCCTAATAGTGTAATTAAAATAAATAATGATACTATACAAGAAACCACAGAAATTAAATACTTAGGCATTTTAATAGACAATAAATTGAAATTCGATAAACATGTTCAACTTTTGTGTAAAAAAATTTCGAAAAAAATTAATTATTTAGCCAGAATTTCAAAATATCTGACAACCTGGAGTACCATAGTTGTATATAATATTATTATATTGCCACATTTTACGTATTGTTCCACCATACTATATATGTGTAATATTAGCGAAATAGACAAGTTACAGAAACTTCAAAATAGAGCAATGCGAGTTATACTGAAGTGTGATAAATATACTAGTATCAGTAATATGCTGAATAATTTACAATGGCTAAATATAAAAAAGTTTATCGAATTCAATGTATTGACATTTATATTTAAAATATTAACTAATAAACTGCCAGGTTATTTGCAAAAGAACATAAAATATGTAAATGAAATTCACAATTATAATACTCGTCAAGAAACAAACTTATATATTCCCCGAACAAACAGAATTAAAACATGTTTGTCAATTTATAATAACGGTCTGAACGCTTTCAATAGCTTGCCAAACAATGTTAAATGTTCAGTTACAGTTGGAGAGTTTAGATATAAATTAAGAAAACTATTATAAAGATATCACACAATTTTGTACCATTTTATGTATTTATGTAATGTATGTATTTTTTATTAGCTAAATGCTATTTAAATAAAGTTATTATTATTATATTATTAAAATATTTGTTAATTAACTATAGTGTATGTTACATTGTGTTTTAATAAAATAACTTTAATTAAGAAATAAAAAGATTTACGTGCGACGCTCCTATTAGCCGAGACACAAACCGCCACAAAAGTGTTAGGTTATGTACAAAGGGCTACATTCCCCGTTTTATGTGGCAAGAGTATATAAGATATGAAATTTGTAGGCGTGGCACCTCATAAAGGCGGAGATTATAAATGTGGTTGCTCTCGGAGCGAGAGAGGAGAGCAAAGTGTTAGCCAACAAGTGCTTTTTATTTCTGAATCCTGTAGGCTCCGCCCAGCTGTCGTGACCAGGCCTTGTGGCTGGCTGTTTGTCCTCTCTTCGGCGCTTGCTCCGTTTGCTAGGAATCAGATATGATATTGCTGTTTGCCCCCACCTATGCGCACATTCATAAATTATAAGTATGGTATGTCGTGTATGTGTTGTCAGTGTGTGTTGTCAGTGTGTGTTGTCAGTGTGTGTTGTTAGCGTTGTTGAACTGTTGTATCAACGCAACCTGTGCCCATTCAAGCGCAACAATCAGTGTGTTCGATTTCATCTTCATTGGCTGCTTCAATCATTATTAATAACGATCCATTACCGTTGCTCGACGAACCGGATACAATGGAAATGCTACAAAAACCTGCACAGGAAGTATTAGATAATGCGAGTCAAGGTTTACTAGCGAATAATCTAGCTGATGAGTGGACATTTATAAAACGCCGATGTCTATACTGTGGCAAATATTGTAAATGGAATTCGGCGCTACAAATTCACATACGATCTCATACCGGTGAACGTCCGTTTAAATGTAATGTATGCGGAAGCCGTTTTAAGACAAAAGGTCATTTAAAAGTTCACTTTCAAAGACACACAGCCAAATTTCCTCATATTAAAACGAATCCGAATCCTATTCCTGAACATTTAGTCAAATATCATCCGCCGCTGCCTGCGCAAATGGGCCAGCAATCTGCATTATCGCCGGGTGGTCCAATTCATCCTCCCCCACATCCATTCCCATCAGCTCATCCTAATCCTAATCAGTGTGTAATATGTCACAGGGTGCTTGGGCGTAAACGCTCCTTAAAGGAACATATTCGTATTCATACTGGTGAAAGACCTTTCAGATGTAAAATATGTGGACGAGCCTTTACTAGAAAAAATCACCTTAAAACGCACATAAGTGGTGTACATCGGCCTAAACCGCGAGTTTTATACCAGTGTTTCGTCTGCCTCAAAAAATTCACAATTGCTCTTTTATTGCAACAACACATTCGATTGCATACTGGTGAGCCGACTGACTTAACGCCCGAACAAATTCAAGCAGCCGAAATTAAAGATTTTTTTTGTTCACCCGAAGATTTTTGTTCATCACGAACGATAGCTTCAACACCAACACCGCAAAATGGAGAGAAATCGCCGACCAAATCAGGAATCATCAGTCCAAGTGGATCAGAAATACAATCTTCACCAAATCAAATGCCCGACCAGGTATTTCTTATTTCATTTTCTATTATAATGATGCTTATTCATCGATTTCTTTTGTATAAAAATTAAAATACACATTTTAATTTATAACTAAATACGTTGTCACATATTTTTCTGTATTTGTCGCGAAATTGTGATAAACAACTTAATTACTCCCGTTGTAAATCGTAGTTTTTTGATACCCGCAACTTTAGTTCAGTTTCTTCGTTTTTTGTACGGTTTTTTTAAAGAAAGAAAGAAGAGTCGGGTCTCGTCCGTTGTCGGAGACGGACCTAGTTGTTCGTTTTGTAAAATATTCAAGATATTACTGCAATTCGCGGTACCGTGTTAGATTCGTGGTTACTGAGTGTAGTTATTGCGTTTATTAGTATCGTTGATGAATTTTGCGTACACTCAGGCCAGTTTTACTCCGTGCGGAGGATTTTGTATGAGCACGTGTACCGCGAAGATTGTGAAAAGCCGTTATCGTATCGTTTAGTTTTGGCGTGGTTCTTTTCACAAGTAACCCAGTTTACGGGGAGCCAGTATGAATTGCATAGTATCGCGAATTCGTCCAATTTAGTGTCGTTTGTGTGTGTGTGTCGCCACGTATAGTGAGTGTGACCCTTGTTTAAACCCCATAAACACGTGTCGTCATCGTCATCATCAACTGTACACGACCCACCAGGAAATCAGCCCAGTATCGGAGTATTATCCTCTACAACATCTTTATTAGTGCGAATATCGATAGATGAGTACAAAAACCATTTATTTCATTTGACCATTTAGTATTCATTTTAAATTCGCATTCCGGTAGTGACGTAGTCATAGTACGCGCACTTTTAACGCGCATTCAACTATTTGCGTTTGCGCACGGCAGTGTACCGGTTTGTGTGAGATTTCCAATGGCGTATCAATACCGATTTTTATAACTAAAGTTTTGATTTAAATATCGATAATTCGATCTGTTGTAATTATTTACGTTGGCTAATATTATTGTTCATCGCTAACGTGAAACTATCGTACGTGTACATGATATTTCTTACCGAACTTGAGCGAAAAGCTACAGTAAAAATTATACGCACGACACTGTCTATTAAATTCAAGGTCGCCTCCATGTAAATTTGTTTTTGGCGGCAATTGTAATTTTTGTTATTAGTTGTAAGATCATTTCATTCATTTTCATTCATCTTCATTAGGTTAAGATCTATTGCAATTATTGTTTGTTTGTTTATGTTTCATATAATTACTGCAATATATTCACATTGTTAAACTACTCTCTAGTTTTATTTATCGTATGGTGTATCACAGAATTCGTGGTATATTCTTTGTTATTGACATCTCGCGTTTATTTGGTATTTTAATCAATTTAAAGAATATACTAAAATAAAATACCTGGCGTCCAAAATTTAGCTTAGATAACAATTGAATTTATCACTCTCCTGATCTTCCCCCTCTACGCGAGTAAGCTGGCCGGAGCAAAATCGTTGGATTGCCCAACGTTATCGTAATTTTAAAGTTCACTGTTTAATACTATGGCGTAGTAATCGATTATAATTATATTATCGTCGATCTCGCGTAGTAACGTAATAAAAAAATTATAATTTTTAATTGCAGTAAATTTATTAAAAATATACAGTAAAAATAATGCAACATTCTATATCTTAGTATAATAATTATTTTCAAATTCTTATTAGTGTGTTGCTAGCATTCTATATCATTCTAAAAAAATTTGTAATACTATAGAACTTATAGAATAATACATAATACTAGTATTAATTTTAAAGATACAGAAATTGCTTTTTTATTGAAATAAAATTAACAAAATTAAATTATGTAACGTAGTAAACATTTTAATTTTAGAATTTTTACATAAAATAAAAGCAAATAGAAATTAAATTTATCATACTTATACTACAAGTTCGGTTTAAGACTATAGACAATGCAAATTACATTAGGACTAAACAATTGAACTTAAACACCCAAAAACTAAGCTTGTAGTAACAACTAATATTTTAAAAAAATACATACAATTAGTGGGATTTTTAAAAAAATATATATTTAATTTTAAATTTGTAATACGATGTTAACAAAGTCAACTATTATTTTCTACATATTTTTATTATTTTAAAATATACCTCTTACACAAATAAAAAATAAACTTTTATTAAATTTTTTTACTCAATTTGAATGTGTTTTCAGAAACATCAGATCAATCATAAATATAGATAAATATTACCTATACCTAATACATTAATTATTTTTTATATACATCAAAATAGAATGAATATAGTGTTTGTTTAAATTTTTCCAGCTTGACATTTAAAATGAACTCGCCAGTTAACACAGAGGCAATGGAAGTGAATTTAAACATTGTGTTGCGTATCTATATTATGGTTATTCTGAATACCAAATTTAAAATAATTAGATAGCTAAATTAACTGAAAATAAACTTTACAGTATATTTTATTTAGCCATTATGAATTATGTTTAAAGTGGGATCAATTAACAGTATAAATAATAAATAAATCTAAATGTAATATTAGGTTCCTCGTTCGCCTTCCATTCAACAACCGCCTAATCCATCGCCCTCGGAATCACATTCTTTGAGCGCACTAGATCAAACGCCACGTTCAACGCTACCGCCCTTCTCCACCTTCGGACTATTGGTGCCGAATCAGCATTATCAGCTTTATCCTATAAGTAATATATATATAATACATATGTAATATATATATATATATATATATATATATATATATATATATATATATAACAACAAAATTATTCAAAGGTGTGAACAAGGCATAACACTACTGTATTTATCTTGAAATTAGTTTTATGTTTTAGTCGTAATATTATTGGTTCCGAACTACACTGTTCATTAGTTTGTAAAAGTACAATAAGAATTTGTTAAAAGCTATTAATTATCACAAGTTTTAGCTGCAATATAACTAAAATCATACATTTGCGTTGTTAACATAACATAACAATAATTTCACGATAAGTAGGGTAGCCTAAATGAGACTTTGGTCAGCATTTTGTTATCTGAAAATTATATTTATTTATCTACATTGTTTTATTCAAAAAAAAAAAAATATAAAATTGGCAAGAGCAACTAGAAAAAATAATATATTTGTCAGGTGCAAAAATTAAAAAATGTTTAATAATTAATTCGAGAATTATCTAACACTGGATTTCATTATCAATTAACAGTATAAATAATAAATAAATCTAAATGTAATATTAGGTTCCTCGTTCGCCTTCCATTCAACAACCGCCTAATCCATCGCCCTCGGAATCACATTCTTTGAGCGCACTAGATCAAACGCCACGTTCAACGCTACCGCCCTTCTCCACCTTCGGACTATTGGTGCCGAATCAGCATTATCAGCTTTATCCTATAAGTAATATATATATAATACATATGTAATATATATATATATATATATATATATATATATATATATATAACAACAAAATTATTCAAAGGTGTGAACAAGGCATAACACTACTGTATTTATCTTGAAATTAGTTTTATGTTTTAGTCGTAATATTATTGGTTCCGAACTACACTGTTCATTAGTTTGTAAAAGTACAATAAGAATTTGTTAAAAGCTATTAATTATCACAAGTTTTAGCTGCAATATAACTAAAATCATACATTTGCGTTGTTAACATAACATAACAATAATTTCACGATAAGTAGGGTAGCCTAAATGAGACTTTGGTCAGCATTTTGTTATCTGAAAATTATATTTTTTTATCTACATTGTTTTATTCAAAAAAAAAAAAAATATAAAATTGGCAAGAGCAACTAGAAAAAATAATATATTTGTCAGGTGCAAAAATTAAAAAGTGTTTAATAATTAATTCGAGAATTATCTAACACTGGATTTCATTTAACTCGAGATTAAATTTATATGTGTGCTATAAAATATATTTTGAACTTTTAAGTCTGAGTTAGTAAAACCGAAAATAATTTATAACCAGTTACATTTAAATTTAAAGTGCGGCTTAAATGAGTCGACTAGTTTAATTTTCAATATTAGGACGACGAATATTTATTAGAAATCCGCGCCTTTAAACTCATGTTTAAGTCGGTGTTTTCTTCTTGTGGAACACATTTTCAAAATTTAATCACGAGTTATGAAACAAGACGAAACAATCGGTATGAAAGAAAATTTCATTTAATATTAGTTTGTGATATATTATTTGAAAATCTGATACAATACAATTGTCAGTTAACCAAATGTCCGAAGATATAATATTCATAAATTAATGAGCATGTTTCTGTTTTTTTTTTTTGCGAATTTATTTACCATCATATATATATATATATATATATATATATATATATATATATATATATATATATATATATAGAGTTATTCTTATTTGAAAACATTGGGCGCCTATTCGTCACTGATTATTTCTAATTTTTAAGCGCCATTATTTTTGAAATCATAAAGTCACGTATACGTCACTATTCCATTGAGATCCTCATATGTGTGTGTCTTTGTATTGATGCAATACTGTACTCCATTATGTACTTACTTGAAAAAAAAATAAATAAACGTAATTACTTATGTAAAAATTTATTGATGTAATTAATGATATTTGTTTTTGTTTTGCTCCCACTTGGCAAAATTTTTACTGACGCCCCGAGTATATTTATTAATATTTTTTATATTAATAATAATATATTTGTATATTGTTGTCTGTCTAGAATTATTACATAAAATCAATTTTAACGTACCACGGAAAATATTAAGGTCTTTTTACACTTTTTACATATATATATATATATATATATATATATATATATATATAATAAATTAATAAATTAGGAAACTAAAGCTAAGAGAACAAGTTATTTCTTCAATATTAACAAAGGTTTCGTTTCTACAATTTTCAATTTATTATAAGATGAAAAATAAATTTCAAATAAATATTTGGAAAGAATTTTACTTGAAATTCTGTTTTTAAATTTTAAAATATAAATGCAACCGATTGAAAATATTATATATATATATATATATATATATATATATATATATATATATATATATAATATATATATATGTTATATTAATTGAAAAAATTAAGATAATTTTTTTAAAATTTGTTTCAATTTTAAAATTAAAAATGTAGTGCACTATGAATTGTGTAACAGAAAAAATAGTCCAACCTAATTAATTTTTTATATCTATTTTTTTTCTAAAAATTTTATTAAAAATCCAGGACATTACCAGTATTTACATAACTATTTTGTAAATAAAAATAAATAAAAAATATTTGTGTGTAAACAAAACGTTTGAAGAAGAAGAAGAAATACAATTTTATAGCGTATGTTTTTGTTATATAAAAAATTACTACGCTAAACAATTTCCAACCCGTCTACGACAAAAAGAGTGGCTGTCTTTTGGTTTTGGTGTGTCGAGCACGTGTCTGGTGAATTGGTTGATTCTTGGTTGGTGCATTATCAGTATTTGAGGTAAGTAAATATTGAATATTATCTATTATTTTAACTGTTAATTTTGTAATATAATAATTTTAAATTGTATTTATATAAAAAAATATGAAGTAGTTTGATTTAACAAAGAAACATTACATGCCATTTCTGTTGCATTTTTGTTTAATTTTTAACTTCAGCTATTATTTCATGTGCTATGAACTGGTCATAGGTAATTTAATATTTATCTTTCTTAGATTGTTAGATGCCTTAGCAATAGTATAGAAATTTTGTCATGTTAGTAAAAATTATTTCAGATTCCGTTAATGTAGTGATATAGTTTTGAATAAAATTTTACACAATTTGAATTTTGCAATTAATTTGACTGAATAAACATATCTTGATAAATAAGAATAAACATTTAAAATATTAATTTATCTAAAACTAAATATGTTTTCGAGGCGTGCTTTCAATATAATTTTTTAAAGATATTTAAATTATATTAAATATAATTTCGTGCCAGTTCCAAACATGTAACGGTTAAACGCTATATTTCATTTACAATATAAAATAAATGGATTTGAAGATATACATTAATATATAAAGTATTATTTGTAAATTTATTAAACATTTAATAATTATCTGATTGATGTTATGTATAAGTTGACAAAATATTTCATGAAATAAATATAACAATTGTAATAACTGATATGTGGATAATGGGAATTAAAAAAATATTTATTTTATTTCAAATATTTCTCAAGCAAATTTCAATAATATTTTTGACATCATTGAGTATTTGTTTGTTGCTTTTTAATAATTGATTATAACATTATTTTACATTGTTAATATAAATACACCATTATTGTTTAATTACAAAGTATTGTTGAAATATATATATATATATATATATATATATATATATATATATATATATATATATATATATTTTTAAACAAATATTATGATAACATATGTCTGTTAAATATGATTGTAGTCATGACGTATGTTTTTGTGCTTGATTGCTTGTTTGGAAAATCAAAAAGTTCTATGATCAACAGAAGCTATATTATGACGTACCTAAATATTTTTTGTTACAATGTATTTTTCCAAATTATTTTTACGGAATTTATATGTTGATTTAATAATGTAAAATTATTACATATTATTTGTTGAAATGAAAATGGAAATTCATACTTCATGTTTTTAGTGAAATTTAAACAATTTTTTATGTTTTCGCTGTAATTTGTTTATGATTCGAGTATTATAAGTATTAATTTTGAATTATGTATTAAATTATAATTTGTTTAAAATGATCCTCCCAGTTTTTAAGAAAATGATTAGTTTAGCAGCTAATTTTAAATTTTTATTTGAATTTTTTTATTTAGATTTTTGCTCTTTGGATAATTTTATTATTTTTAAACAATTATTAAATGTTAGGATCGTAACATGTACTAGGTTAGTCACTCGACTAACTTGCTACATGTTACAACATATTATTTTAAAAAATGATTAATAACAAGCAGTGTTGTACTAGCCGGCGGTTCGGGGGAGGGGAGTATGCTCCTCTAAAATATAGTCTGGTTCCTTCGAATATTTTTGAAAAATATTTAAATTATGGAGTAAATTGCAAGAGTGTAATTTTTTTTAATTTTTATTTATTAATTTGTATAAATTTTGACAGATTGGACATGCGTACAGATTTTTTTTTTTAAATATTTTATAGCCGACATTGTGTAATAGTACTTATATAATACCAATTTTCAGAAAATTTGCAAATTATGCCATTGTCTGCTGCATACTGTGATAGATAAGTTTCTTTTTCATAAAAATATTGAAAATTATTTAAGTTCAAAAATGTCAAAAAGAGTATACTCAATGATATCTATTAGTATGCTAAATATAGAAAAAGATATACATAGCTAAATTAATATATCGCAATGTTGATAAATTTGTCACTTTCAATAGAAATAGAAGAATTAAATTATTATTTGGTATGTAATTTATGTAATATCATTTAGTAATAAATTAATATTAATAGAAACTAGTAAAATTAATATTTTTGCTCTTTCGTAGAAAACGTATTACTCAGTTTCATAAAAAAATGTGTGCATTACTGGTCCCTCCACCGATTTTAAAATCTAACGCTGCCACTACTAATAGACTGAGCAATACACATAGATATGAATTTAAAAAAAAAAAAAAATGTTAAAAATATTGCGGTAATCAGAGTTGGGCTGATTTTAATCATTTGATTTAAATTAAGATGCAAATCACAATTTTAATCATTCGATTTTTATATATTAATCAATGATTTAAATCAATTTTAGTTAATTACTTTTTGTGATTTCGAAGGTGTACGTGTGCGTGGACGTTCGATGAATAAATGGAGTGATATGATTCAGAGTGTTTTGCATGAGCGAAAGTTTCCAAGTAGTAGAAATAGCAGAACAGGCATGTGGATGAAGGTGGAGTTGCTTGTTTGGATAGGAATATTTGAAGAAGACTAATTTTGAGATAGCGGAAAGAGTTCGTGCTACATTCTTTTGGGTACATGACGTGATTGTGTATGTATTGTATGTATGTATTCTTTGTATAGTGTATATGTAGTATGTACTATCGTAAAGTTATTGAATAAAGTATTATTATTATATTGATGACAGAGTGTGTCATAAGGTCATAATTTGTTGCAACTTTGTAATGCCATGGTAAATGGTATTTGGCTTACTAGATATTCAGATTTATATATGGTTTCTCAATCTCTAGTACGCCTAAACCATTATGATGGACATTCGTCAAAAATACGCGCAACATTCAAGATTATTTGGTTGTGATCAGTGGTGCTTCGTTGGCAAGATAAGAGGTAAGAAATGTTTATTTAATATATAAATACAAGCTAAACGCATGTATACAGAAAAAGGAAGCATCTAAAAAAAAAATAAAATAATTTTCACACAAAACCACAATATAATAATCATACTTTCTTCTGTATTTCTTTAATATTTAACATAAAAATTCTCTAATTATTTAAGGTTTACAAAACAAAATTATTTTGAATTACTGAATTTCATATTTTTAAATAGAACGTTATATAAATTTCTATCTCATAATATATACATTTTAATTATCTACATACTGATATATTATTTTAAAAAGAAATTATTACAATGTTACTATAGTATTTAAATATTTCTGGAAAAATGGTTAATTTTATATTAAAAAATGCGTATATTATATTTATTAGAATTAAAAAATAAAATTTGGTTCATAAATTGTAAAGGTACAAGGCTATATGTTGGTACAGTGCGTGAATTATAATATATATTAAAGAAAGTAATAAAACAGATAAAAAAATTATGTAGCGTTCCATTTACAAATGTAAAACTTGATTCAATTATATAATGTTTATAAGGAACGTTTTTATTTTTATTATTAGAAATAGCAAATATATTTGAAGTATTTTTAGGACATTATATATATATATATATATATATATATATACAGTGCGAAAATTAAGTAACGCATAAATTCAGTAATTCCGTTGATATTAATTTTTTGAAAAAATCTTGAAGGAGTATAACGATTTTGACTACAGCGAATTTTTCAGCCTATTTTTAGTTTCTTATGTCATTTGGTTTTCATGTTATAACGTGATTATTTTTTATTATTGATTTTGGTAGTACTTTTTATTCCGTTTCCAATCGTATAACATATGTTACATTTGAAAAAAATTCAAAAAATAGTCTTAAAGTTCAAATATTAAAAATTAATGAAATTGGCAAATTTAGCTAAAACTGTCAGAATTATACAATTTATAAATGTCACAAAAATAAGTGTTATTATTTTTCTTTTTCCAAATTAGAAAAACTATTTTATTAATAAAAGTGGTATAATTGAGCCGAGAGAGATAGGAGATACGGGGATCTCTATCACTGTCTTACACTTCTGCGCATTTGAAATTCAAATGCGATTTCTTGCGGTAAAAATGGGACAATCTTATGTTGTTGCATATTAAATTGTAGCTAAATGTATCGGCTAAACGATACGTAATGAGATTTTATTGGAGAATTCCTCTATAAAAGGTATTTTTATCATTTTTGATACGTTAATTTGACATTTTTTCAATATAGCAATGAGATTCTTTTTTTTTCATAGCTATCTAAGTTATCATGTAGTAGCAATGCTACGCCAATAGAAACTCTTTGAACGGACTATACGACAAAGACGCGAATCCTCGTATATCGCTATCTCTCTCGGCTCGCATTTGAGCGGCCAGTGCGAGTTCCACTTATTACTATATTTCAGTGCGAAAAACAAAAAAAAAGCAAAATAATAACACTTATTTTAATGTGACATTTATAAATTGTATAATTCTGACAGTTGTAACTAATGTTTTTTGTTTTATACACCGATAACTAGATTTATTTTTCCAATTTAATTAATTTTGCTATACTCCTTCGAGATTTTATACAAAAAAATGAAAATATCAACGGATTACTTAATTTATGCGTTACTTAATTTCCACACTACATATATATATATATATATATATATATATATATATATATATATATATACTTATATAGTAATGTATTATTTTATAAAATATTAAAGTTTTGCCAAATTATTTAAATTTTTTTGGAAAAATTGTTAATTTTGTATATATAGTTAAAAAAAAGTGTAGACGAAATATTTATATGTACCTATGATGCTAATTCAACAGTTGGACCAATCGAAGTTTTAATATTCGTATACACCGAAAGCAGTTCACAATTGAAATTATACGATATTAATTAAATATAATGTATTTTATGTTATATTTATAGTAAATTTTAATATTAAATGTAATTTGGTAGTTTTATTATTTTGACTAATCGAGGTGAAATAACATGATTTACTCAATTTTTTTAAACATAAAATTAATTTTTTTGATATTTCAATATTGCAAGAATTTGTTTTTAATTTCTGAGCTAATAAAAGTTTTGAAAAATTGACAAATTTTAATTAAATAATATTGCTAGATAATTTTTAAAATATAATTGTACATATTTAATGGTTCTACATCTTTTTGATATATAATATGTCTGTTATTTTGTAACTTAGATATTTGTAGATAAGATACGTTATAATTTCTGTAAATAATTTTTGTTAAAATTTTTGTATCAATTATTCTGTACGTTTTATACTTATATTATTTTTATCAATACAATAATATGTATAATTAAATTGTTTTTGTTTACTTGTGAAACCTTGATCATTAATTAAAATATCGGGACGTAAAAAGAATTTCATAATATTTTCCTAACATAATTAAAGTTATATTTTAGCTTACTATAAAATGTATAAATGTATTATTTGTTTTTAATGTAATTTTTATAACTTTGTTACAGTTATTTTTATTATTTTAGGTATTGTCCTTTAATTTAATATCTTAAAAACAAAATATAATAGATCTTTATGAAAATGATTATTTAAATTTAAGAACTTGTATTATTTTATAAAAAATATATTTATGTATTTTATGAAAATAAATTTTAATTATATTTAAATACGATTTTTTTTTGTAAAAAACGAATGTAAAAATGCCGATATGAACATTAATATGAAAAAGAGTTAATCTTTTTAATTAAATATTAATTGTTAGAAATTTTAGACAGCGTATGACGCGTGATTCGGAATGAATTGTAAACTGAAGATCTTTTGCTTTTCTGTGAGGTAACGATCCGCAACATTAGACAATATAAGTACAAATTGATAAGAAACTATATGATCTGCTTCTCGAGCTTGTAGCTCAGTAGCTGCTATGTTCCACTGAGGATTTACGAAAACTGATAATGATGGTGATATTTAAAATTAAATTTTTATTAAATTTTGTACGAAAAATTTGTATATAAATTTAAAACTTTTTTCAATAATATTTTTGAAATTGCGTTGCAATATACACATAGAAAGATTTTTTACGAAAAACAAGAATTTTCATTTTAATGAACTACTTTTTTTAACGAAAATGTTCCAGAATACGAAGGTAAAATTTAAATGGCTTGCATGCATGTGTTTCAGAATTATTTGATTTTTCTTTTGTGTAATTTGTTAAAAATACTACATATTTCGAAATATTTATTATTTTTCTTTAAAAAGAATTGAAAATAATTTAAGGGCGAGAATGGTAAACTTTAGATTCAGTGATATTAGTACTTTGAAAATAAAAATAAACATAGTTAAATTAATAGATCGCAATATAATGGTTGATAAATTTGCTACTTAAAAATAAAAGAATTAGATTATTATTTGGTATACTGTGAAAAAAAAATACATATCATAAATTTATGTAATTTTACATAGGTTTTAATTGTAAAAATAACAATATTTTGTAATTTTATTTTGATAATTTACATTTTACATTTATTATGAAAAATTATTTTCCCAAAGCACGTAAAATTATATAAATTTTTACATTGTGTACAATTTATTTATGTAAAATTATTCTGTAAATTATAAGTAGGAAGTAGTGAAATTGATATTTTATGAGTACCTTTTTATGCAAAAAAGTATTACTCAATTTCAATCAAATATTTGTCTTTCCAAGAAAATTTTTGGTCCCTGTGAGCCCTGAAAATTTAAAGTCTAGCATCGTCACTGTGCTTGCGTATTACTGACGAAGATGAAAATAATTTTTTTGTATATACAATATTTACTAGTAATATATGTTATGGGGGAAAATATATTATTTGTTTACAGATGGTTAATACATTTCAAAGTTTAGTTGGATTCATTGCTAAATAGATTGGGTCAAACGAAATGGTTGGGGACGGAATCACAATACTTTTATAATTTTTCATTTTAACAGTACGTTAATCTAATTTTAAACAGTATCATTGTAATTGATCAGTAAGTGTCCCCAAGTGGCAATCTGTAAATTAGGAACCGGTATTTGTTTCTTTTTTTTGTGGTGCAAAACCAACTACGTTGTTTAGTTTTTTTTTTTTGTTGTGCAAAAAATTTAATTGTTGTTCAATATCCAGTTAAAATCACATTATAGCACATGTCAAATAATCTCTTGTAAAGTGTCAAACGCCACAGATTTCAGCAAATGAAAATATTTCCCATGCAACCTAAGAAATACAATAAACTTTATCCGCCGAGCCAGTTTCTAAACAACAAACAATCAACAAAACCTTAAAATCTAGTAGTCGGATTGACACACACATATCAACATAGCCGCTGGTGGACCACCTACACAGAACCAATATTGCTCGGTTGTCCATTTCGAAAATGCGGTCGGTAGTCAGGCGGAAGCCCTGCGGCACATCGTATAGGTCCGAATGGTGCAGCAAATTTGAGACGAGAGAGTCCATAAGCTACTGTTTTGTGTGGGGGGCGATCGTTTGGCCACCGAAACGTAGATCTCATTAGAGATAAGACGAGGCCAGATAGTCGGATACGGCGGTTCACAAACACAAAGGAACGTATTGTGGATTTGATATAAACATTCGGAAAATTGGAATGGGTGCTGATTCTTTAACTGTGTGAATATATAATTTTTTGTTTATTTATTATAAATATTATAATTGGAAATATTATCGGCCATATTCATAGTAATCTGTTAGTGGTTTATATTATATATTTGTGTAGAGTATAACAAGTTTAAACTTGTACTGCTAATATTTAAAAAAATTGGATCCGGATATTCGGATTCAAGAAGATTTTAAATGTCATTTTTGAGACACATTGCACATTATATATATATATATATATATATATATATATATATATATATATATTTACTTCATTTCGATATTATTGATAGTTAAAATGTTATTACTTCATAAGTATAACGTTTTCATATATTTTGGATCTTAACAATTGTTGAATGGAAATATATACAGTTAATTTTTACTTAAATAAGGAACATTTTACAAAATACTTAGACCAGTATTCTCAACTCATTTTAAAAAGTGATTTTTATCAAAAATACTTTTGACGTTTATTTAGAAATACTTATTAAGCAATTTTTAATTAATTTATTTGAATTTTATAATATTAGATATAAAAATATATATATATGAAAAATACAAAAAACTATTCATATTTGATAAGAGATAGAAGTAAAAATTTATTTTAAAGTGAAAAATAAAAGCACTTTTTTATAAACAAAAGGTGTGGGAATATGGGCCAAAGTTTTTTAGTGTTTTTATTTTTATATATATTATACTTCAATCATGAAATTGTCCATTCGTCAAATTTATTTATTATATTAAAATATATGCTCTGAATTACTATATAAACGGTCTTAAATACATAAATAGCTTTCCACAAATGTATAGTTATTAAATTTTTTTGTAAACAGTTTTTACTGGCCTAAATTAATTTTAATTTTAATCGTTTCTCTCATGGATTTAATTTACAAATTTATGATTTAAAATTTTAAATATAAATAATATAAAATACGATGTTGTGGTGCATAATGCATTTAAGAAATATAACTATGTTTGAGCGGATTTGAAACCATTATAACCTGCAATTTTTTTGTTTACTTGTAAACTAACGATTCATACCATTGCAATTACCAATAAAATGATACGGTTAAAATTCCAAACATTATTTTATATTCCACCTAAGAATTAAAGGAACTAATGATATAATATGTTACCGAATAGGCAGTACAAAAAAAGGACTAAACAATTTTTAAAGAATTGTGAAAATATATATTTTTTATTATTAACTATACTGATTTTGTATTATAATAAAAGATAAATAATTTATATAATATACATTGTATAACGACCATTACTTATATATTTTTGTATGTATTGTACAAAGTGTCAAAATATTGTAAAATGTAAATAATAATAAATAATAACATATGATTTTTTTTAAATAAATTTATCTGAAAATTTTGTCAGACTGTTTTTGTTTTTCTATGGAAAATAATTTATATAACAAAAATACGCCTTACAGAACTAAAAAATCTACAAAATTATTATAATTGAATATAGAATATAAACGTAAAATAAATGTAAAAAACATAGCACTAAAATACTATTAAACCTAATTACGACTATTTTAAATATTATTATAAATTAAATAATAAAAGAGAAATTTGTTTCCTATTTTTAAATATTTACAGTATATTAGATAAATAGTTTTTGCAAAATATTACGAATAAAATATTACGAAGTAATTTCAGTTAATCACTTAGAACAGAATTATCATAATGTATTTTAGTACCAAATTATAATTTCACAATTATACTTTCAAATGAAATTTGTTTTTATTTCTTAATTATAAAAAAAATCTTAATCTAACAGAGAGAAATATACCTATTGAATAATAACTTAAAATAAAACAAAAATAACATCCTAATAACATAACAACTTAATTAAAAATTACACTAAAATACTTATTATTTTGTTCATAATTTATTATTTTCTATCAGTCTATTGTATACTATGGCATATTATTGTCTGTACATTTTATCTGGAGTGCAAATAATTTATAGAGGAATCTCAATCCTTTCCTTTATGCAAGAACTTTGTAATTATTTTTTTTTTCATATAAACATTAGAAAAATACGAATTCTAAGATATTTCGTAATCATTTTGAATTCAAGTGAAAATTATCTTTTCAAACAAATCTTTTATCGCTAATGAGAAAAATAATTTTCTGTACAATAAACAATAATTGTAGAAATACAACAATTAAAATTATAATTTTTATAATTTCAATTTACCAAAAATATCATTATTTACCTATTACGATGGCATCGGCTCTTCTGTAAAATATGGATGAATTAAAGCTTGTGCTGCACTAATTCGTTCGTTTGGGTCAAATTTAAACATTTTCTGCAATAAATACATTTTGTAAATAACAATTTTTTTGTTTTAGATAATTACGTCCTAAGATTAGGTGTACTTGGAGGTAATACAATTATGTGTTAAGTTTTACCGTATATTTAAAAACTTTAACTGATCTGTTCAACTTAATAAAAAAATAATTGTTACATTAGTAAAGTATACTTCCTTATTCTATCAGTTAATTGTTATTATATAATTTCTATTATCTATCTATTTTAGAATGGTCCACTAGTCTATCCCTTTGATATCTATTATGCTTTATAACTTTATAAGCTACAAATGTCTCCAAGTTAAAAAATAAAACATTCTTTCTGTGACATTATTTTTTACATTAATCATTTTTTATAGAATTCAACATTAAACAAATTTAGCACAAAATATTTGATCCAACAATGAAAATTGACAATAGAAAATAAAAATAAACTTTAAATTAAATATATCGTGACCGAATAATGAAGAAATTGGAAACCATACAAAAATGGACAAAAGGGAGACTTAAAAAAGATGGAAAAACAAAGTCATAGAAAACAAAAATTAAACAATAGTAGTAGAAAATTAAAATAAAATAGCAGAGTAAGTCATAATCCACCAAGAATATTTAGTGCTACAGGAAGAAGAAGCATATTTATTTACAGGATATACAAATTTATACAACTTTTTCATTTTGAATTAATTTGTTATATCACTGTTTATCTATTTTATTCTATCAATCTTCGAATACCTATTATTATTTTGAATCCTATACACCAAAATATCAAAAATAAAATTTAAAAAAATCACATGCATTTTTTGACTTAATTAAATTAAGCTAAATAAAATTATAAATTAACTACATTACCATTAGAAGATCTTCGCTCTTAACACATAAATTTGGCATAATTTGTTTTAATGGAATTCCCCGTTTTGCTTCAAAACAATTCCACATTATAGATACATTTTCAGGCCATTCAGCTTCAGTTGGTGTACCAATAATTCTATAACATTAGTTCATTGTAAAACTATATTAAGATTTCAAAAACTTTCGCGATAAACTTACTGAAAAATCCTATCTAACTGGTCACCTTCTGAAGTACCACAAAATAATGGAGCTAGCCGGAATAATTCAGCCATAATACAACCGCATGACCAAATATCTACAGGAGTTGCATATGGCAGACATAGTAATACTTCTGGAGATCGGTACCATAGTGTTACAACCTTGATAATGTAATTATATTTTAGAGATTGTAAAGATTATAATTTGTATTATTCTATATGATATACTTACAACTGAAGTTAGCCTCATTTCGAAATCATACAACTTGGCTAATCCAAAATCAGCTAACTTAATATGTCCAGAATGTGTAACTAATAAATTTTGCGGCTTTAAATCTCTATGAATTATTCGATGACTATGTAAAAAATCTACGCCATTTAAAATTTCTTTCATTATTTCCTAAAAGTTAGAAAACATCCTCAAAATAATGTCATAAGACTATAATCAAAATATTACCATAATTCTTAAGTTACTGAGGCCTGTTACATGACATTTTACCATGTATGAAGCAAGATCTTGATCGACATATTCAAATACAAGAAATAATACAAGTTGTTGTTCTTTTTTTAAACGTTCTCTATGACAAATATCTAATAATCTAACAATATTTGGATGTTCGTATGTATCTAATTGTTTGAGAATTGATATTTCTCTTAATGTCGTCATTGGAATTCCATCATCAGTTAAATGTACCTTAACTTCTTTTAAAGCAACAATTATGTTATTTGTTCGATCTCTTGCTTTAAATACAGTTCCATATGCTCCTATAAATAAAAAAAATAGTTAATAGACAAAAGAAAAAAAAAATCAACATTCAAATCTTGAACTGTACTACAGTCTTTTTAAAAGTAGTTTCAGTTACAAGTTTTTATCAAAATTATATATTAGTTTACAATTTTATTTTATTATTTCTGAAAATTCTGCATTATCCTTTTAATATGAATACGCCCATGTAAGAAAAGCGCTCCAGCTTTGGAAAACTCTGCTTTAATAAATAAAGTGGTGATAATATTTTTAAATAATTAATTAAAAGATATATTTTTAATTATTGAAAGAATTGTATTTGATTAAAAAAATAATTACTAACAATTAACAACAATAACAAATAGACCAAATTTGTAGTCCCATAGTTAAATGTTTCTGTAAAATAATTTGTTTTTGTTAAATTAAATAAAATGTTTGTAATTATCAATTAGCTATCCTATTATTTATTATAGTTGATATAAAAAGAAAAATATTTTACCATTTCCAATTATGTTTATTTCTTCATAATTTGACAAATTCCAAAAAAACTCGGACCCGTCCATGAAACTTCTAGATCTGCCGGCCATTTCAATCTGCATTTAAGTTAAACTGAAAATTTTTAAAACGCACTTGTAGTTATAATCGTTCCCACCAGATGACGCGCTAGCTGGTTATCTCCGGTTATCTCCACTGAAATATAGTACGACTAGAACGTGCGCTGGCGTATCTCGCCAATAAGTGAGTGGCGGTATGGTGGCGGTCCTGAAACAGACATACAGCGTTGGGGCCACCTGTCTCTTTCTAACCCTATTGCGCTTGCGCTGTACGACTCTTCGCACATGTTGTACAGTCCAATCGAAAACTTAATCTAACCTACAAAGGACTGATGACATATCCATCTATCTTCGGCCATACAAATTTTTTTTAAGCGGACTGTACGACAAAGAGAAGTGGCTTACTATATTTCAGTGGTTATCTCACAAATTTAAAGAACATCTTACAACAT
Organism: Clivina fossor; assembly: GCA_963966155.1. Taxonomy (NCBI): domain Eukaryota; kingdom Metazoa; phylum Arthropoda; class Insecta; order Coleoptera; family Carabidae; genus Clivina; species Clivina fossor. The sequence goes on along the minus strand of OZ014556.1, from coordinate 3,725,994 downwards.
TAAAATTTATTTTGTAAAATAATATTTGACAATTATGAAATCTATTTGAAAATTAATAATATATTATTTAATTTAAAATAAATAATTATATTAATCAGAAATAAATAAAAAAGCCGCTTTTAGTACCTAGTCATTTCTGTTAAATAATTATTTTTAGAAATTTTAAATTAGTAAAATAAATAATATAAAAATTAATAAGAGTATAAAAACTAATTTTTAAAGTACTTTATGATCTAAGGCTAATACAAATATGAACATATACTTGAAATATTAAAAATATATGACGTAACAAGAAGAATAAAGCGATTCTTAGTTTCATATTAATTAAAAAAGGTAATTCACGAAATTAAACTAAGAATCAAAGAAATAATATCGTACGAGTTAACCAAAAAAAAATGTGAATCTTCTCTACAATGAAATGTGTAACATGCAAGTTGTTTTCATAAAATATGAGGTATATTTTTAATTTGCAGTTATTATAAATATGATAACACTGTAAGTTTTTAAATATTCTAAAATTGAATAATGGAAGAATTATTATACTGGTCAATTTATATTTTACTTTTTCCACTTTTCTTGAATATGGATGGAAGTCGATAATTGTTTTAGACATTAAAAAAAGTATTAGAAATTAGGTGTATATAATTATTAACAAATATGTTATATAATATACAATTATTTTATATATAATTTACATGTAAAAACATTTCTGTATGATAATACTTGACACAACATTTATTTGTATCATGTCATTTAAGTGAAGAAAAATTGTAATAAAATAAAGATAAAAAATAGAACGAATACAGACCGTTTTTTTTTTCGGAAATAATTCGGTTTTGTTTTGTCAAATTAGTAAAGTATGTAACGGAATTCGTTATCGAAATATAAGTTTTGAATATCAGTTTACAATAGTTATTTAAAGTCACAGAGCCACATTTATAATGGACTTGCATTTGAAATTTTTGTTGCACGAAAAAGACAGGCAAAGACGCAATTTTAGAGAAAGTAAATCCGTTAGAAATATTCCATGAAACGGAATTTTGTATAATTTGTTTACATATTATCAATTTTTTAATAAAGAAATTAAATTATAATGCTTATTTATTATCCCATATAATTATAATTAACTCACAAAATTACATATTATTAAATATTATGCAATTCTTTAAAAAATACATATATATATATATATATATATATATATATATTTTATCGATTAGATAAACAATATTTAAATATATTTTAATAAGAAATAATAAACACAATTTCCAAAACGTATTTTATTGTTATTACATAAATCTAAAGTAATATAAAATTAGTATTGTTTTTATAATATGTATATAATTTAACAAAGTGGAGCTTGTTAGTTTGACCTCGTCTGACAAAGGTGTTGAAAATTATCAACCAGCCGATTTTTACGATAAACGGAAATGATCAATGATTGTAGATTATAAGAAATAACACTGTTTACATTCAAATGAACTGTACATTTTTATCTCTCTTATAACATAACATGGTCACAGAGAGCAGAGAGCTTTGGAAATACAGATCGATTACATGTGCAAGATAATGTAACTCAAACGAAATACAGCTTTTATTTGTAAATATTCTGTAACTACAAATCCATATTGGATGAACAGAATACTCTAAATAAATCACAGGAACTTATATACATATATTTTACTAATGCAACAAGGGAAAACTTAGCTATTACCAAAGTAAAACAATTAATATTCAGTTGCTTTTTTTTTAAATATATTTTTTGTGATATGATTTTATTTAAATGATATGTAATAATAACAAATATTATTGTACATTCTAATAAAAAATGTGTTATAAGTTTATATACACCTAATAGATAAAATTTCAAATGTCCAAAACAATTTCATCTTCAGCAGAAGCAGCAGCATCAGTCGCAGATTGTAGGGTTAGCTGCAGTGGATTGTCCAGTAACACGCCTTTCTAGAATATTTAAAAACTTTACAGTATTATCATTTATAATACAAATTAAGAATATACTTCATATTTTTATGTAAACAACTTTTTACAAATTACATTTTAGCTGAAGAATTATACTTTTTTGGTTAACCCATACCTACAATCGCATTTCTTCGATCAATTCCATGATTTAAGTTTTTTTAAATAATACAAAAATATGAATCGCTTTATTCGCTTTATCGCTTCTTGTTTTGTTTTCACATTTTGAATAGTACAGGTATATGATCATATTTGTATTTACAAACTTCAATCATACATTTGAACTGTCAAACGGCTGTCAAATATTCATATATCCCTCGGTTTTTATCGTTTTTATAAAAATAAATTTCATAATATACTTTAAAAATTAGTTTTTATAATAATGCTCAAGCGCACCACACAGACACTATGTACCAACTCTCTGTACACCAACCTGCATTGATATATATATATATTGTAAAAAATAGCAAAATTACTAAAAAATAGTAGTAAAATTTGACTATAAAAATCTGTAATTCGACTAAAAAAAACTATGGCCCGTATTCTTACCTCATGTTTTCGTGAAAAAGTGCTTTTATCATTAATTTCAAAATAAGTTTTTGATCAAATAAATAATTTTTCTATTTTTGATCATTTTTATTATATTTGGTATTATAAAATTTAAATAAACTATTATAAAGTGCTTAATTAATAATTTTAAGTATACGTCAAAAGTACTTTTTAGTAAAAATTACTTTTATGAATGAGGTGAGAATACGGGCCTATATTACAGATTTTTTGTAACCCTGCTAGTAACTGATACAATTTGGCTTTCATTAATTAAAAATTTATGATCTAGGTTACTTATTTTGTTACGTCTAGTAACGTGATTTTATGTTCTGTCTTATTTAACTGTAAATGTCATTTGTATCTATTTCTTTCTCATGAAAACGTACGTTGAGAGTATGTCGATTATTAATAAATATTAATGCAGAACTTAAACTTAAAGCCGTTTTATTTTGTATAATGAATTCTAAAAGATTTTTAACTACGTTAAAAACATTGGCTTGTATTCTCACCTCATTTTTAAAAGTGATTTTTGTCAAAAGTACTTTTGCAAATTATTTATTAAGCAATTTTAATAAGTTTATTTGAATTTTATAATATTAGATATACAAAAATATTAAAAAACAAGATTAGAAGTATATAGGTAAACCCATATATATATATATATATATATATATATATATATATATATATATATATATTATATATATATATATATAGACCACTTTGATATTTTTCGGAAAGTTGGTAACACAATATTTTTATTAAAATTATAATTTATGTATAATGTAGCCACAATAAATTTTTAAAAATTTTGTGATTTTTCTCGATAAGTTTGCAACACTGTATTTTTTAAAATTGCATAATTTATTTAGGTTCTAAGAGAATCTTTTATAAAAATTTGATTAAAATCGATTAAATAAAGTGGCAACACTGTATTTTGTTAAAATTACATAAGCTATATGAATACTAGGAAAATCTTTTGTGAAAATTTGAGTAAAATCGGTTAAATAACATGGCCATAATAAATTTTTTTAAATTTTAGTATTTTTTTCTCTGAAAGTTGGCAACACTGGATATTAATAAAATTATATAATTAATGGGATCATTAGGGAAATCTTTTCCGAAAATTTGATCAAAATCGGATAAATAACGTAGCAAATATGAATTTTTAAAAACTTTAGTAATTTTTTCCTTGGAAAGTTGGCATCACTGGAAAAAACTAAAACTACATGACCATCTTGGGTACTAGACAAATTTATCCTGAAAATTTTATTAAAATCGGTTGAACCGTCTAGGAGATGTTGCGACCACAAAATTTTGACTTACGACCGTGCGAGCGAGCGAGCTGACGACGCACATCCATACACCCACATAAACTAAGTTCGGATTCGTCATCTAGAGAGGCTATATGAAAGATTTCTGTACAATTTTTTTTTTTTTGAAAATGTTACAGTCTCCGTACCAAACGCTATACCACTTTCCCTTGCAGTCAAAGTGGTAAAAAGAAATACTATTCATATTTGATAAAGGGTAAAAGTAAAAATGTATTTTAAAGCAAAAAATAAAAGCACTTTTTCATAAGCAAAAGAGGTGGGAATACACACATACGAGTATCATTATTACTGTAGGTGAAAAAAAAATTAATTTCTAGTATAAATAATGTTGTAATGTTGTATAGCTGTATAGTATTGAAATATACTATTATAAATAAATATAAAATATATAAAATATATAAATAAATATAAAATATTATATATAAAATTAAATATAAATAAAAGCACTTTTTCATAAGCAAAAGAGGTGGGAATACACACATACGAGTATTATTATTACTGCAGGTGAAAAAAAAATTAATTTCTGGTATAAATAATGTTGTAATGTTGTATAGCTGTATAGTATTGAAATATACTATTTTATTATTGCATAAAAATATAATTGAATCTTTTACAACAAATTTAAAATCCATATAAAATTATTATTGACATCTTTCGGAACTTGACGACTCGGGTAACATTTAAAATGAATTACCTTTATATAAGAGAATTTTTTACGATCGGTATGACATTTTCGTTGCACTAAAGTGTACAATAAAATACCGGTAACATTTGATAATATATCCATCGGGTTATCCGATTCCTACCGTTTCGTTACGTATGTGTATTTAGTATTTTACGGTTTTACATTTGATAAATTTAGGTCAAGGCATTTTTTTTTACGCACTCTTTCTCTCATTTTGCACATGGGTGTATTATTACGTAGACTAGCAAAATGTACAAGATATTTTTAAAAACTTTATACTTTATTTTACTCAAATTGAATTAAAAACATTGCATTAGTATAAAATGCATAAAATTGATGAAATACCTGTTTGTAAAATTCAATTACTTGGATGTGTTATAAGTATTCAATTATAGTAAAATATTTTTTAGGACTCATTGTATTAAAATAAAACTGTTTTCGGATAAAATTTTGTTTAATTATTTTATAAAAACGACGTTTTGATGAAACTGAACGTTCGTTTTCGTCAAGTCAAAAACTTACTAATGACATTAATGAATTTAACAGTATATATTAACATATAAATAACTAAATCATAAGAATTATAGATTTTTATATTGGTAAAACTAGATTGACAGAACATCACACATACATACATACATATATACAGACACAATCACGCCATGTATCCAACAGGGTGTGACACAAACTCTTTTCATCATTCCGAAATCAGTTGCCTCCAAACATTCCTATCCAAACAATCAACTTTTGCTTCATCCACATTCATAATTCCTCTCATACATGCTCTTTTATTCCTACTACTTAGAAACTTTCGCTCACGCAAACTACACTCTCAATCATACCACTCCAACTTCTCATCGGACGTCCACGCAAACGTACACCATCGAAAATCAATCAAATAAATCTTTTGAACAGCAAACGTTCATTAGACGCATTCGCTCAACATGTCCGAACCATCTTAACTGACTCTAACACGGGGCAACTTTTGCTACAACATTTTTTTTTCAATTTCACACTCATCATATTTGTACCCGATCTCTCCTATTTACACCACATACCCTACAGAACATCAATTCGTCTAAATCATCCAGATAAATCTGCTATTATAATCATGCTTTATAATATCTTCATAATAAAAAAAAATATTGAAGATATAGTAAAAATTACTAGACTAATCAATATTAGCAGCAGATTAATAAAGAAAAGCAATAGAGATTTATAAAGAAAAGAATAACATGAATCACTGTGAAGGAGCACTGAGTTGAATAAAATTTGCCTTCCATTAATTAAAAATCTATAATACTTTTATGATCTAGTTACGTATATGTTACCTAGTAACTATGTGTTGTTATTTATTTTAATAACATTAGTAATGCTATCTTTGTGCAACTTAAGATGACAAATTATACTTCTGAGTAAATTCTATACCTGATTAGATAAAGTTGCACTTGGATCTTGGTTATTAAATAATTACGATAGACAAATATAATAAAATATATAAACTTTAATTGAACAGATATTATTAAACAAATACAAAATAATCAGTTATAAATTTAACGATAAAATGTGAATCTAAAATGTAACTTAAAACTGAATCCTTCTTACCGCTGCTCGTAACTCGTACTCGACGTAACTCGACGTTGACGTAACTACGCGTGGACCGTAACTGACTCTCTGACCGTAGCTCTGACCGTAACTTCTTGACCGTAACTAACTCAGTCTTGAAGCTAATCCCTTTTTAAGTTACATTTTGGCCATCGAACTGGACTCTGCGGGGAGGCAACGTAAGCATAAATTAACTAGTTCACCGTGCAATCGAACTTTGAACTTTATTTCAATATATGTTGAAATTGCTGACAGTTGCTCAAAGTTCGATGCACTAAAATGCTTAACAAACATTTACGTTTGTTACATAACCTTCTCCTTTATAAGACTTAATTCTTTCTCACAAAAAATCTAATTCGATGTTATCTTTTAAAACTATACTAACATAACATATATTACTTGAACATATTGCTTACTAAGCAGAACAGAATGTATTACATATATTAAAAAAAAATCTTAAACTTAATGAACAAAAACATTTGAAAAAAATACAAAGTACTTTTAAAAAGCCATATTTCTAAAAAAAATTTTAACCTGATGAAGACTAACGTTAAGTTTCGTCGAAACGTCGTTTTTATAAAATAATTAAACATAATTTTATTCGAAAACAGTTTTGTTTTAAGTATTCAGTCGTTTCTCGTTTTATGTGACATTAAATTTTTATCATGTTTTTTTCTTTTTGTGTTGGAGAAATGAAACTTTATAGTGATTTATAATAATTTTTTGTACGACTGTTCAAAAACTATACTTTATTTAATGTTGTATGTATGTGTGTGTTTGTAATACTTAGCCGTTTTGCAAATACATGTACCAAAAAATAGATTAAATAATTCAAAGCAGTTTTGTAGTATTGACACAGGAAATGTCAAATTTTTAATTTCTATTTTAATGTTTATATATATATTTCTCATTGAAGACAAAAAAGATTGTATTTAACTCATGCATAAAGTTACTTTTTTTAATCTTAATGCTTTGTTGAGATTATTTAAATAACTAGATAATAAAATTATATAAATTTCTAACACCAACTTTTGCTAGAACATTTTTTTCAATATTTGTTTTCTAAATATTTCTTATAATAAAGCTAAGTTTCCGTTAATCAGTAATTTTCTGGTTATCCAAAGCCAACTGTGATGAAATAAACGAAGCGAGACAGTACTAACTATACACAGTGGTCTTAGCTTGTCAACAGTGAGTCGAGATGAGACGAAACTCACATTGTTCTACTCGTATCCGTAATAGAATTGGAGTGAGATGGTTTAGTAGCCCCTGCAGCTAGTTAATCTACTGAAGACACATTTAATCAGGCTGCCATTTCGTCTGTGTGATTGATACATTTCAAGCGAGAAATCACACACGCGCCACAAATTCAATAGAACATCAACCGTAATAGTTAATGATTTTTTAAAATAGAACTACTTTAGGTTCTGGTTTTGTATTAATATCAATTTATAATCATTAGGAAAAAAGATATAAATAACATTATAAATAAATATTAATACATAACTTTAACTTAAAGCAGTTTTATTTTAATATAATAAATTCTGAAAGATTTTTTTACTATGTTAAATGATTTTTGCACGAATTTAATTCACTCAATTTTGATAAGCCATATTAATTTAAAATAATATAAATGACATTTACAGTAACTAAACAGAACATAGAAACAAGTTACCAGGTAACAAATAAGTAAAAAAATATGATTTTGTATTTTGTTATTTATTCATATATTCATATATTTATTCATTGTTATGTATTCATATAATTTATGTAATTTTAACAAAATACAGTGTTGCTAACTTTCCGAGAAAAAAATTACTAAAATTTTTAAAAATTCATTATGACCACTTTATTTAACCGATTTTAATCAAATTTTTATAAAAGAATCTCTTAGTGCCTGAATAAATTATGCAATTTTAAAAAATACAGTGTTGCTAACTTATCGAGAAAAAAATCACAAATTTTAAAAAAAATTCATTGTAGCTACATTATTTATTCAATTTTGATCAAATTCTCACAAAAGTTTCTCCTAGTGCCCACATAAATTATAATTTTATTAAAGATATTGTGTTGCCAATTTTCCGAAAAATGTCAAAGTGGTCTATATATGGGTTTATCCATATACTTCTAATCTTGTTTTTTTAGGATTGGTATCTGTTTCATTATTTATATAAAAACGACGTTTCGACGAAACTGAACGTTCGTCTTCATCATGTCAATATTTATCAATGATATATAATATATAAGTAAATAACAGTACGAGATATCAATAAGTTACTAGGTAACATATAGGTAACTAGATCATAAGTATTATAGATTTTTAATTAATGAAAGCCAAATTTTATTTAACTCAGTGCCTTTATGTTATTCTTTTCTTTATAAATCTCTATTGCTTCTCTTATCAATCTGCTACTAATATTGATTAGCCATTAGCAATTATTACTATATCTTCAAATTTTACATCATGAAGATATTGTAACGCATGTTTAGCAATAGCAGATTTATCTGGATGATTTAGACTTTTTATAGATTTTATATTTTGTCAATCTTCTCCATATCCAAAGTCTTCTTGCAAACTAGAACCAAACTCATTTATAATTTATGAAGTATTTCAACACAATCAATTTTTTATTGAATTTTACCCCAAAAACTCCATCAATACCCAAGTATCGGCATTGTGCTAGCAAAAGTCCCTAAGGAAGGAAGAGAGAGAAAGAGAGAGAGAGAGAGAGAGAGACAAATAACCGAAGCTTTGCATAAGCAAACGAGTGTGTTTTATTGGTATCTCGTACGCTGTTTTGCGTGTAAAGTTTACCGTTCACGGTGTATCAGGTTACGGTTCTCGCTGACTTTCAATCGAATACGACCATAGTTTCTATATCTGACTTCATACGTATGTACACACATACTCACATACATACACCCAATGCACAAACAAATGTAAATATAGTTCAGCCTATTTCACTGACCATATCCTATATATATAATAAATACATGTTAAATGAAAATTTTTGTTATTAAACTGGTTCACTGTTCAATATTGTTCAGGAAAATTAAATTTTGTCCTGGTGAAAGAAAAAAGAAAATTTGTTTTATAGTTTCAGAATTATTTCAAAATATGGATTATTTTATTTTTAAGTATACAGGATATTAATTAAATTTGTCCATTCTTTGTATTGTATTATGTTTAAAAGGAATTTGTCCTTAAAAATATTTTATAAAAACTAAATTTTTCGTATAACTCTCTAAGTATTGTTCAATGAGTTTATGTTCTGTGGCCACCTGGCCACACTGTACTCTTTCTCATTTTAAATTAATATTAAAAAGATTCCGTAAAAATCTCATTATGTGAACGTAGCCTCCACTAACATTTCTTTTCACAATTCTTACAATCGCATCTCCTTTACCTCCACCCGTTCTCCTCCTCATCCAGAGTTCATTATCAGCAGGCCTATGTACATAGAGTGTTCCGTTTCATACACAGCATACTACGTTTATATATATATATATATATATATATATATATATATATATATATATATATGTATATAGTGTTATACTTTAACACGCTGATGCGTCTCTGTACGTGTTGTGTCGTCATGATCATTATGTGCAAGAAATACGGGACACAGACGCACGCCAAATGAGTACGACCCGACGAAGAACAGAAGATGATCACGTGGTGTGGCCGCTCGCACTTGGTCGGTATCATCTCTTTTTTTGTCTCTTTTCAATGTTATTTCTCTCTTTGTTTAGTTATTCAGCTTTGCGTATCGTATATATAGAGAGTTTGGTTATGAGTGTAATTTCAGAGATTAAAAATATATCAATATACTAAACGTAAGTTTATAAAATAGTGAAAATGCACCTCTGTGATTAAGGGTTAAATAAAAAAATTGAGTAATCACGTTGTTGATATGATTTGTTGCATAAACAATCGAAAAGATTATAGAACTAATCATCTTATATGATTAATTAATACGATCAATTGATTGATATATTAATGAGAAAATCAAATAAGAGTTATATAGGTAAGTATGTGTAGACGAAAAAAAAAAAAAAACATATAGAAACAAATGATTATCGAAATAAAAAATGACAGTAGAGAATTGAAGTTAAAGTAATATACAGGGTGTTTACAATTTTCTCTATATCCTTTTAGTTTTAGAGGGTGATAGTACATCTCAAAAGCAGTCGATAAACCTTAAAACGCCTTAGCAAAATTCGTCTCATAAGCGAGATAATAATTCTTTTATTTTTTACCAGGGCTTCGAACCGGAACTGAATCGAAAACCGAACTGAACCGGAAAAATATATGGGTTTATTTTGGTTCGATACATGTTGAAACACACGTCAGTTTTTATTTCCGTCTCGTATCGTAGTTGCAACTCGTCCTACGCAAAAGAGTATATTAGGTTTGTTTTATAGATGAATACTCAATTATTGAAATTGAAAATGAGACTAGGGGTCATTTTGAGGAAGATGTATTTTTTGTATAATAACTTTGCATTTAATAATCTTTAAATAATTTATATGAAAATACATTGCAAAATATTTTAATAATTATAAGTAATTTTCATTTTTTCTAAATATACATAAATAAAAATCCTGTATACAAGAATTTGTTACGTTAATATATGTTATCTTATTATTATATAATTAAAACATATATACAAATTATATAAGTTTCGAATAATAAAATACAGCGTAGTTATAGTATGATTTTTGAAGCCTTTTTTCAAATCAATTTATCTCAATAAATATTTATTTTTATATCGAAATAGTTGGAATATATTTATATTTTAGGTAAAAGAATGAAATAAAATAATTAACATAATGAAAACTACAAATTTGATACAAATTCTAGATAATTAGCAATCATTTGCATTAAAACAAAAAAGTTAATTAAATCAAAATAATTAAAATTTAGTCAATGCTACATTTTATTATAAACACAAACTAAAAAAAATAATTATTAAAATATATCCTCAAAACTAAATACAAAAACTTTTTTCTTCGTAGTATCTATATGTATACCTATTTTTAATTATTATAAAAACATTATACAATTGTAAAACTAACATTACCTACATTTTACAATACTTTAATCCACCATGTACTTCCACATTCAACAAAAAAAAATATTTTTTTGAAAATACACCACGCCACAATTCAACCACACAAGTAAACAAGAGAAAGAGAAATAAATATAGAAAATGCGCCAACCGTGATATCCCGAACATAAGTACGACAGAGACAGAGCTATCGAAGAGAGATAACGTTATCGGCGCTATCCGACCAGAACACACACTCACACACGCACACGTATGTAACCGCATGTGCGCATTCGCACGCGCCACGCACTCATGTGTATTACGTATACCATATGAAAAGCTATGCAGCAAGGCAGACATACGCGCTTAAACAGGGTGATTGTGTACATAGTGAGTTAGTCGGATTGTTACTAAAAGCAGTATGAGATTATGAAAAGACGTGCCAGAAGTTACGCAAGATTAATTTGGATTAAAACAAATATTTCGCTACCTTCATATTTTGGATAGTCTGCATTAATTTTATCAAAATATTTGTTATTATGTGATGATAATTATCATAAATTGATTAATAATAAAAACTAATGTAATTCCTAATTTGTTTTTACTTACATTTTATTTTTAAAGATATGTTTTTTAAGGATATGTTTGGAGGCGACTGATTTCGGGATGATGAAAAGAGTTTGTGCCACACCCTCTTGGGTACATGGCGTGATTGTGTATGTATGTATGTATGTTTAATCACGGTATTAATTGTGCATTGTGCCTGTAACAATATCGAAAGTTTTAAGAGGACCTATACATTAGCACCTTACAGTAGAAAACCAATACGCATTCAATTGTATAGATCTTATAACCACGGTTGTAAGGTCTATACATATGAACGCGTGTCGATTTTCTAGCATACATCTACGCGGGTACATAAGAATTGCACACGGCCATTGGGTTTTAATCCCTTACCGAAATTTTGAATAGCGAAATTGCACACCGATAATAATAAACAGATTAAGGGATTAAGATTTCAACCTAAAACAGAGTAGAATCGAAAATAGTTCGTCTCTAGAACGTACGACAAACGCCTGCGAATCTTTTCACGCAAATTTTCCTAAAACCTATAACTTAACCTATCCTAAGCCAACAGTGGCGAATGACCCGCGTAAAAATATGCTACAGAATAAACGAACGCTCATTGTAAAAAGTACCTGCGTAAAGGTTCAAGACCCAAATAAACCGATAATTCGTTTGAGTCGTCCAATGGTTGACCGGTGTGCAATTTCGTTATTCAAATTTGGGATTTCTGAAATCGGTGTCCAATTTATGTGCTTCGCATCTACGCTACATCTCTAACAAATTAAAAAAAGGACTTTTAAGTGATAAGATTTCATTCAAAACTACACTAAAAAGTATAAAAATTATAATGTAGTTTTTCATATAATCGTGTCAAATATTTTTTTATTTAAATTAATTTCTAGTAATCTAGGTATGATCATTAAATTTTATCGAAAGTAATAAATATGTTAATTGCTAAAATTTAATTGTAATAAACTAAGAATTAAACACAAATTGATTCATTTTTCAAATATTTAACATATCCTTTAAACAAAACGCCATCACTTACCAACTCTTTATAAAACCAACCCCTCACCTCCCCCCTCAAAAGATCAAAAACAAAATCAACACATCCACCACAAACACCAAACAAACACAAACACCAAACTTACGACTAAACTTTGAACCTTGATAGCGACAGATAGATCTTTCGAAAATATCCACTAGAAATAGCGATAACGATTTTGAAGACTATGGGTAAAGCTAACCTCAAGTTTGGTCGCGCGAGCAAATCAGTCATCATCTAACTAACTAACGGCATGGAACGCGCGCTTATAACCGGGAGTTGAATGCAAAGAGGGGATAGTCGTGCGCGGTACACGACTGGGAACAACGGGGGCCAATAAATGAAACAGGAAACGGTGCGCTGGAGAGAATGGAAAAAAGAGGAGAACGAGATATGAAATACAAAGGGATGGATGGATGATTGAGATATATATACAGGATGGCTGGCAAAGATATTTCGAGCTCGAGTGGAATTTTTAGAATTTTTTTTGATATGATTCTGAAAGTTTTCTTATGATGAATACGATGTAGAAATTGGTTAAATTTCAAATTTGTAAATTAAAAAGATTACAAATGTTTTCAATCGTACGATTTTTTTATGATCTATATTTTGCAGTCGAGGTGTTTAAAGATTTAAAAAGCATGAGTTTTCAAGTCTTTTTCAAATCGATTTTTTATCTCAATAAATACTCATTTTTTAGGTAATAGAATCAAATATAGTAATTGAATGCATTGCTTTTAAAATTTGCTTCAAAGATTTCAAATTCAAAGTTCATTTTCAAATAACAAGAAAAACTTTTATCCTATTTTAATTTCTAGTAAGTATAATAAAATGCTAATACGCCTCTGTTATATTTATTTTTCCGCAATTTCCTTATTCGATAATTGATAATATCGCCGCAAAACATAAACAATTTGAATAATAAATGCTAATGTTGTTACATTATTGCACATATTAATTTTAAACTAAAAATAAACTATTCATAACAGAAACAAAATTATGCATATGCATATGACACATTCGAAAATAAAATTCATAACAATAAATTCATTATTACCTCTGCATAGTTAACAATAATTTTATTGAATCACTATCCAAAAAATACTAGCGCATTCTTCATTAAAAGAAACCAACATTTTGCCATTTTATGTGCCAGCATTTTCTCGAAAATGGTAAGTTTTATAAATAAATATTTCAGAACGAAATCAAAATAATAATTATGATTACTATAAACTATGTTTTTTCCTATGTGGTTGTATACGTTCGGCCCATTCCTTTTGATAGTGATAACAATATCCGAGTATTAAAATTATCCCCAATTTTAATGCGTATTTTTATTTTATGCGATGCTCAATTACAATAAATTAAACTTGGTCTTATCTTGTGTATTCAATGCTTAAACTGATTGCATCTTGAGGACTAAAGATAATACGTTCTGTCATGTGACCGCGTGCTTCTGGACAAGACACCTTTTGGGATTCTTCAGGATGTTTCGTCCAGAAAAGTCGCGTGCGACACATTTCAGAGGCGTACAGACCGGGAACAAGCTTGTAGACAATATCTTGTAGGGTTTTGTCGGGTCTGAAAAGAAAAATTTAGAACGTAGAAATTAGTATGATGATATTCTGTATAAACCTGCAGCGTAACAATATTTAGGTCTCTCCAATGAGATAAATTTAAATTGACGCTTTTTTGTCGTGTTAAAAGTTAATTTTAGTTTAAAGTGTTTATTATAAAAGAGGCCGATAGTTATATTTGAAACTTTAACAAACTCATTCTTATTTAAAATTTAAGGAAATTTATATCAAACGCAAAACAATGGAATTGTTTAGGCATTGCTACATAATTATTGTTTTTTAGTTTATAATCGCAGTTTTGATTAACTATAAGAAACGGTCAAACAAACTTATAACTTGAAATAATATTTATAGGAAAAAATTCTAGATAAGTTTTTATTGCTTTGTTTTAAATATCTATTTTTTTCCAACTTAAACAAAACATTTTTGTATTTATAAATTTAAATAAAATCATATTATAGACAAAATTATTTTAAGAATTTGTTATAAATATGTAAAATATAAAAATAGTCTCAAATAAATATTATTAGAAAAAAATGTTATAATTAAGTTCAAATTTGTGAAAAAATATTAAATGTTTGTCAATAACAGATCTGGATGAATTCGCTTAGTATATGTGTAGTAAACTTTAAGCATAATTCGGCCATCTTTTCTGAAATTAAATTTATGTAATTTTACATGTTTTGTGAATGTAATTTTTCATAAAAATATAATATTACGTAAATTATCACAATAAAATTACAAATTCTTGCTATTTTTACTGTTAAAATCTGTGTATTTTTTACACTGTTAAACAAATGTTTAAAAAACATTTGATGTAGGTCTGTGCGAAAGTCCGATGAGTAAAGCCTTTGTCAGACTGCCGTTTTATGCACAAGCACAAGAATTTGACCAATCCAAACGCTTGGTATTAAAACTAAAAGTGTGTCGAGTATTTGGATTGGTCAAATTCTTGTGCTTGTGTCTAAAACTAAATCTTATACGGCTGTCTGAATAAGGAAGGCTTAAATAGGAAGGTATAATAGAGAATGTCTTGCATAAGGGAATGTTCCCAAGTGGTAAGAATAAAAGAACATAATTATATATTAATAGGATAGGAATGTTTAGCAGAAACTAATTTCTGCTTGAATAAAAAGAGTTTGTGTCAGCCACAACCGTATGTGTACATTACGTGATTATAATATTAAGGTGACCAATTTTTTTAAAATGAAAAGGAGGACGAAAAAATTGAAGAAAAAACTACAACGTAAATAAATGAAACATTTTATTAATTCAAACAAAAATACACTAATTATGCTTACAACCCTTTTAATTATTTAATTAAACGAGTATTTTTCCATTAAATGAATATTTTTTGTCAATATATCATTTTCTAACAGTATAATGGAAATTTCGGAGCAAGAAATATTCTTCATGGGGGTCATGACCCCCCCCCCCCCAAGCATTTGCTTTTATTTAATTTTGGCCCTAATAGTTAAGGTGATGCCTCAAGTCTGTTGCAATGGAGTTAGTGTCGAAATTTTTCAAAGTCCAATTTCGATGATAATAATCGAAATTTTTTTTATGATCAGAAAATGGGAAATACCCCCTCCCCCAATACAAATTTCGCTCCATGACCCCCCCCCCCTAATTCGAAGTCTGGATCCGCCCCTGCGCACAGGTGATACCGCTTCCCACGTATAATTGGGGAGCTCAATGGCAGAGTGACAAATACGCTGCCGTAATTGAAATTGAGATTTTTTTTAAATTTTGTGTTTCACTCATAAAAAGGATACAAAATTACAAGACTACACAATAAAAAATTAATGTACATTTACATATTCTATAAATGTATTTCTATAGTAAAAATGTAAATATTAGGTCAATTATCACAGTGAAAACAAAATGTTGCTATTTTACTGTTAATAGTTACATAACTACACTGTCATTTTTTTTTGTGAATTTACATATGCTATAAATGTATTTTTACAGAGAAAATGCTGCTATTTTACCAGTTATGTAAAATTACATAAATATACATTACATTTTATACAATGAATGTATGATTTTTTGTGTGATTTTTACATAAAATCACACAAATATATATTAAATTAACATACTTAGTAAAAAATATTTCAAAACTCATTATATTAAAATAAAACGGGTTTAGGTTGTAGTTCTGTATTAGCATTTATTAATAATCGACATTTCGATGTACTCAACGTACATCTTCATAAGCAAAAATTATACAAATGACATTTACAAAAAAAAATCTTTAAACGGCAATATCTCAAACTCATAAAGTCACGTATTCGTCATTATTCTAGTGGGGTCCTCATGTATTAGTGATGGAGAAATAGGGAAAAGAATACAAAGAATAGGTTGGCAATACTGAATTAGCTAATTGATTTAAAACTGATGAGAATTTATTGGCAATTATTTCCTGATGAAAAAAAAATGTACTTATTGTTCATATAGTATTCAATTTGTTTAAATTACATTGTGCTGTATTTTTTTTGTGCGCTAGCGGTTTTTGTTGAATTGGTAATAAAATTTGTAATTATCAGGTAAGAATAAAATTTGATATTCTCGTAAACTAAAAAGCATTTATATAAAAATAACCACATTTTTATTTAATTCATATTAAATCATCATTAAATCATTTATCCCGTTGAAGACGGACGTTGAGTTTCGTCGAAATGTCGATTATAAATAAATATTAATACAGAACTTTAACCTAAAGTAATTTTATTTTAATACAATGAGTTCTGAAAGAGTTTTTACTACGTTTTTAAACGATTCTTTATAACGTCGTCACCGAGTGTTTAATCTTAACATATATGTTATACTATTTTTTTATTTAGATAAAACAACAAAAATAATAGTAAAAATCATCTAAAGAATTTTGATCTGTGTATATCATCAATATAATATATTGAAGAAAACAAACCATGAACCGAAAGACCCGTAGATGTAATGTTTTGAAATGGAATTTGATAAATTCTATCCGTGACACAGTTGGAAACGACCCTCGAGTGTAGCCGAAAAGCCTTCTGCTCTCGCGAGCTGCTACCCGTACGCAATTCCCTATCGAGTAATTCATTCAATCGTGCCTAGTGACGTTACGGATTGGAACTGACAATCAAAAGAATCTGTTTCGTTGCTCACTTGATCAACAGCACCCACAAACTCTTACACGATTTTCATTAACTTGATTCAATCGGTGTTTTAGAAAAAAGAGATTGGCAGTGTTGAAATTTAAATTCTTATAGTATAGACATAATTATTTATATTGTCAGTTAATGTAATTATTTTTCACTGTATTTGAATATGTTAATTAAGAGTAGGAGATGCAAACTTTATTTAATAGTATATTATGTTACGAGGTGTAGAATGCAATGATTTTTGAGTTGAGGTTAGATATACAGGGTGTTCGTTCGCTTGGTTGATATAGGGCAATAACATGGGATTTCGATAATATGCAGAGTACTACTTTCTGAAGTAAAATTCGGAGAAATACATACAATACTTTTCGAAAGGGAATAAAAATTACTATAATTTGGTTCTACTTTTAACTTGCTAGCATGTGCCGTTTGGGCGCTAGAATTTTTTTTAAATGTTTTTTAGAATTTTCAATAATTTTTCCTGCTATATCAGTATAAGTTAGAAAAAAATGTTACTTAGCTATTATGTAGCCAATTTTTTTTTCTATTTTATTGAATTTTTTCAGATTTTTTTGAGCAAATTTTGAAAAAAGTTATATTTCAAATTTTTTTAAAAATATAACTTTTTTCAAAATTTGCTTAAAAAAATTTGAAAAAATTCAGTAAAATAGAGAAAAAAATTGGCTACATAATAACTAAGTAACATTTTTTTCTAACTCATACTGATTTAGCAGGAAAAATTATTGAAAATTCTAAAAAACATTTTAAAAAAATTCTAGCGCCCAAACGGCACATGCTAGCAAGTTAAAAGTAGAACCAAATTATAGAACTTTTTATTCCCTATCGAAAAGTATTCTATGTAGTTCTCCGAATTTTACTTCAGAAAGTAGTACTCTGCATATTATCGAAATCCCATGTTATTGCCCTATATCAACCAAGCGAACGAACACCCTGTATATGGCCAAGGCAAAACCGAAGCCAAGCAATCTGGGCGAAATACAAAAATATTGACATATACGATTTTTTCTTCAAGCGTTCTAAACGAAAAACTAAACTTCTAATAGTTGTAGAATAGTATGTATATGTATATATTATTTATATATGTTAGGTGATTGCTGAGAATTAATCTCTCTTTGGTTGAATATATAATTTCTGACCACCCTGGGCGATATACATTGTATTTCTTGCATATTTTTCCAAACATTTTCAAAATTCAAATTTATATTCTGGTAAAAGTAAACAATGCAATTGTCATGTAACTTAACTTGACTCAATAATTTTTAATAAAGCTGTCGGAGATGTTGAATTCGGAGTTTAAGCTTAGAGCAGCTGTAGCTGTGAAAATTTTTAGCTGCACTGATTAAAAAATCAGTTTTTTTATTTTTTTATTTTACAATGCATTTTCAAAAATTAAGTATTTTTTTCAGATATAATAATTTTTTAAATTTGTAAGTTCTATAACTTTTTTTTTAGAAATTATTAAAAAAAAAGATTTTTCTACAATTTAAATCGGAGTGTGTGGCACGGAACAATAATTATATAAATACCGAAAACGAAATTAAAAATTTATACTGCTTTATAATCCTGGTATCATATGAAAATAAAACAAATTTAAAATAAAATATAAGAAAAAGCAAATACCTACTTAACACCTTATAATTTAGTAAAACTTTATAAATTAATTAAATGTAGAAATCGTAATAAAATGTCGATCTCACTTTCTCTTGAAAGTATTTATTAATAAAATTTATATTTTTCGTATATAACTTCAAGCGTTGCATACCTACTATGACTAATTTATAACTAATAGTTGTGCATACAGAAAAATCACTTTTTTTAAATTTGCCTTATTTTTTCTAATCAATAACCAGAACACATTAGAGAACACATTAAAGAAATGTAGAATACCTACATTCTTCAATGTAAACATTATAGACTAAGTAATAAATCGAATAAGTAAATACATTTGACGACAATAATTAAATAAGGCACTAACTTTTTTGTCTAACCTATAGTACCATATACTACACCTCCGCCATATTGAAAATTATACAGTGACAATAAATAGCAGTGTTTATTTTTGCTTGAATTTGAATTTAATTACTGAAAATGTTTGAAGAAATTCAATATGCACCGTCAAATTTGTCAGAAATTGTATACTTGATAAAAGAAACATTAATTCTCACAAATTCCGTAACAAATATTATATTCTACAACTGTTAGTAAGGCTAAGATTACTTAGTAAGTACTTTTATTTATTTTTAGTTTCGTTTCGTTTAGAACACTTGAAGAATGTCATATATCAGAATTCTCTTTTTATGTTTCGCCCAGATTGCTTGGCCTCGGCTCTGCCTCTGCCGTAAGTATCTACACTGTAAAAAAATTTGCCATTTTACATAAACCATAGCAAATATTTAGCTAGTGCTTAGCTGAGATTCAAGTGAGCGCACATGCGCAATTCAAATTTTCCTAGTTTAAGATTTGATAACGTGTTTGATACGTTGACATTTATATTTGAATATTTTATTTTGAAATCAAACGATAGATATCCGGCAAGTTGCAATAAATTAGCAACGCAAACAATCCAAATACATCTAATATTTTAGGTTATATCATATGTGGAACTTAGATTTTAAACGTCACTTTCAAATAAACTGTTTTATTTATCAATACAACTCACTCAGCAAAACTCAGTTCAGCTCAACTCATTTAAAAGATATACTGATCTGAGTGGAATGTAAAAAAACACAGCTATTTATATACATAATGTAAAAAAAATTGTGTGACATCTGTAAATTTACATACTAAACTGATGTAAATCAGTTGCCCCAGGTTGTAATGTAAAATTACCGAATTTTTTTTACAGTGTGGGCTCAACACAATAAAGATCGCTTTCCACTCCTTGTAACATAATATACTATAATATTTCTTCTATAATTCGTGCATCACCACAAATTTCACCAACACTTTACCTCCAGTACAACTGATAACTTAGTGGAATGCTATTTAAATTTCCGCCCTTATGGGTTTCCGTCCTTTGCAGAAGTATAAGTAAGAGGGGGTTGTAATGATTTAAACGCTCGCGAGACGAACCCTGGCTTCATCATGTTTCCTCGAATGCGAATTTACGTATTTTGCGTTTGTCCGCGTGGTTAATTTTGGGTAATGATCCGATTGTTATTGGTTCTTGATGCCTATTGTACTGTAGTACCTCCGACTGATGATAGGGGTGAATTCAAAATTATATGGGCTTTAGTGTTTTTGTTTAACACGATAGTGATATTATGGGTGTTAATGAGATTGTATTGTGGTGTTATTGCTGTTGGAGTGTTGAAGTTTCAATAATGGTTAATGCCTTTTATTTTGGACCAATTTAAGTTTAGAAAATTTGAATATACTCTTAATGTCGGTTTTATAATAAACACAAGTTAGCTTGAAGCTGGTAAAAAGTATCGATTTTAAATTTTACTAGCATAATTAATAGAGATGCAACAGATAATGATTTTTCAAAATGTCAATAAACGCAGGATATAGAAATTTCAATTTAGGCCATTTGCACGTCAGGTTATTCAAATTAACGCCAGATGTAATAAATACACGTTAGTAAGTATGTGCATATCGAATAACGGTTGTGAATTTCTATTAATGGTTGTTACATTGTCCTATATTGGCGTTAATTCACCTTTTTTAACGTGCATAAAAATTCCACCATTTTCAAAATATCGCATAACGAATATTCAGTTTAATTTAAAAGCCGGATAATAAATTATCAGGTTGGATAATAAATTTATTAATAAAAAATATTATAAAAAAACAAGTTTTAACAGTAAATTTAGTTGAATTATTTTTTGAAGATAAAAGAAATTATTGCCAGAATAGGGCATTTATTTCCGTTATTAATAATTAAACATATATTATTTAATTAGGTTTAGTATTTTCTTCAAATGTTGGAATAAAAATTCTTGAAATATCTTTAAAATTACCCAATGAAATGTTGTCATTTGTTCTAAGGATACATTTTTAGCCAATCACAAATAAATTTTTAATTATCTTAAGAATAAATAAATTAGGAAATAGTGGTTCTTAGCAATGTTCTAAGATGATTAATTTGTTTTATGTATTTTTTTGGATTATATACATTTATATTTTTTCAATTTATTATAGGCCTTAAGACTATCATTTATTGGTCAGGAAATATTTTAACTTTAGAAGACACAAATGATATTACAAACACCCCAAACACATCAAGCAGGACTCAAATATGCTATATTTTACGTATTACCTCTTTTAACACTTTAACTGTCATACATACATTGATTCGTTGCAAACCATGGGGCCAAAGCAAATAACATAAACATTTCAGATTTTTATTAAAAAAAACCGAAAATGTGTGCCAATTGTTTTATAAAAAATCATGAATAAAAACTGACGTTCATTCTTTCAAATATTTATTCTTTTAAATCAATTTAATTTAGTTTGTTATATATAAATAGATAAATGTAGATCTACCATAATTTTAAGTTACCGAAACTACAAGTCATATTCTCATATTACGACGGCCGGCGGTCGTATGGCGCATTTTTACAGTAAAACGTACGACGACCAGCGCAACGTATGGCAGTTAAAATGTTAAAAAAATGTATTTTATTTAATAATATTCTACGTGTTTATTATTTATTTAAATTATGTTTTATTTTTTCCTTGTAAAGCTTGTAAAAATATAGTTAAATACAAACTTTATAATTTATCTATTATCCGGCTGGATAGTAGTCATTATGCGGCCAAAATAGAACGAATAGACCGGATTATCCGGTTTTGAGGGATATTCAGTGTATCCCTATTTATAATTTCAATTAGCTTTATTAAATGCTCACAGTTTTCTAAGAATTGAATAATCTTGCTCGATCATACTCATGGTTAGATTCCAATTTTTAACTCAAACACAGCTTGTAGCAACTTGGCCATCCTTCCACTTATAGCCAAGACTTTCTTTGTCACATCTATACCAGCTACAACGCTTATCTCTTACAACACCTGCGATATATACCAGACTAATCTCCGTATACTAGAATAAATATTACCCAGATTACCCAATCCCATCTGTAACAACATTCACGTACCCATAAATACCCATAAGATATTGCATATATATGTTTCATACAGTACAACACTCGAAACGGAGTAGCATCCAGAAGTTGAATCCAAATCCACTTGGCATCCGTGCATTATATTACAATCTCTCGTACACTAAGGATGACGCAAAACAACTCTCGCGACTACGTCACATCTTACCTCTCTCGCTCTCCTCTTTATCTCCCAGTACACACAATTCTCTCCTCTCCTTACTCCGTCGTTCTCTGACATTCTACGTTTCTAGTCGGCGAGAGTAAAGTCGCAGTCTCTCTCTTCTCTCTCGCTGTACTCATTCTGTGATCTCTCTCTCTCTCTCTCTCGTGCGACGGCAGTTCGACAGCGTTTCCATGGCAAGGCCCGCCGTTCTCCTCGGGGATCGGCTGATCGTCAAAAGCCGGCAGCAGAGTATGTGTGTGTATGAGCGAGAGAATGTATGTGTATTTGTGTGACTGACTAGCAATGAATTTTTGTTGTGGTGTGTAGTGTGTGTGTGTGTGTGTGTGTGTGTGTGTGTGTGTGTGTGTTGAGCGTGATTATATACGATTGCCGGCGTGCCGTAATTTTTTAACTGAACGCAACGTGGGTTTGGTTGTGTCTGTATCGATGCTTTGTGAATGTGTTGTTTTGGGTTTGATGTGGCCGCGTGGTAATTTGTAATTTTCGAGGATCTACCGTATATGCCTTCTTCTATAATTTATCTTTAGCATGAATTTCGATGTATATAATATGTTGAATATATTAGATACACTGCAAATATAATACTTTAAAACCATCGTTTTTATTATTATTTAAAACTAAACATACTTTTGATCTGTAAAATTGGGTTTTCATAATATAAATTACTATTTAATAAAAATAAATAATAGTACGCAATAAAGTATAATTATTTTAAATTTTTGGTATATATCAACTACTATTCACATTTTAAAAGATGTAGAAGTAAACATTTATTTCAAACCAAAAAAATAATAGAACTTGTTTATAAACAAAATAGGTGGGAATACGGGTCATTGTTTTTATTATTTTTCTTAGTATATTTCGTTATTCTCTAAAATAAATAATGGGTCCATTGAGTTCACACCAGTGAGACCTGTAGCTTTACAAGATATTTTGTCTTTTTCAATCAATAGAAAAGTATTTAATTTACTAGCAAAAGATGAAGCACTACAGATCTTACACAAGTGAACCGAATAGGCCAAGAAAATAGATAAAATTATATAAAATGACACACTTTCCACTCTTTCGGAAACTTAAGTCGCTAGTTAACTTAAATTGCCTGTATTTTGTGATTACAATTAATAAAGTTTCAATCATTTCATAGCAAAATTATATTTATTTATTTATTTTTAATATTTATTGAAATAAATAATTAAATTAAAAAAAATGTACGTTATATTTGCAATAAATAAGAAATATTGTGTAAATATAAATATTGGATAATAAAGCCAATTTCGTAATAATTCAAATCTGTACTGTTATCTCTCGAGAAATATCCTTATTGAACGCACACACAATTTTATTAAATTAATACACATATAGTGAAAGGGATACATGGACAAAAATATATCTACGGAGAAAATTATTAAATAAATATTTAATTATGAAATATAAAAATGTTTACTTTCTCGTCAGCAAGTGCAAATTTGTCTGAGAATATACAAATTCTATATAAAGAAAACAAAACTGTTTAAGTAAATTTCAGTACTGCAAGATTCATTCATATCACAATTGAATTGTGTTATAAATTTTTACATTTTACTTATTTCTTTGTTAGAAATTTTGTACTGAATTTTTAAGTTTTAATTTACAAATATTTTTTGTTAATTATTTAACGAAATTAATAAGTGTACATGCATTAGTTCTTGTTGCAATTTCAGTTTTGTAGTTAAAACGAATTATTAAATTAAAACCTATTCTTGTTTGATAAAAATTAATCATGTTTGACGTGTATAGTTTTACCACTTTAATTGCACGAAAAAGTGGTATTATAGTGTTCGGTAAGGTGTCTGTAACATTTTCAAAATATATATATATATATATATATATATATATATATATATATATATATATATAGAAATCTTTCATAGAGATGACGAATCTAGATTTAATTTATGAGAGTGTATGTGTGAGCATCGTCAGTCAAGATTTTGTGATCCTCCTAGACGGTTCAACCAATTTCAATGAAATTATTTAGTGTCCAAGATGGTCATATCGTTTTTTTTTTTCAGTGTTGCTAACTTTCCAAGAAAAAATACTAAAATAAAAAAAAATATTATGTCTAACTTATATTATATTTGTAATTTGTTTTTGGTGCCCACATAAATTATATAATTTTACTAAAGTTCACAAAGGATTTTCTTAATACCAACATAAATTACATAATTTTACTAAAACAGAGTGTTGAGTAAGAAAATATTTAATTTTAATTTTTTGTATATCAATTATTACGGGTAAAAATTTTATTTTGTTTATATGAATTTACCCATATGCTTTTAATCTTGTTTATAATAGTACGTGTAGGCGAAAAAAATCAAATAACGAATAAATAGTATATTTTTTTTTGTCGTTGAAAGTAACAAGTTTTTACTATAATATGCTTTGTGACAGTTTATTTACTATGATACACAAAACCAAATGTTGAATAAACCAGAAATATGATATCAAAGTTTCTTATTACATTACGAAAGGAAACCATTATATATTCTTAGATATAACGAGGTTTATGTTCTTTTTTCTACCAAATACATATTTTTTTTTCTAGGTATTTTAGGAAGGTATTATCAAATCTACGTTTTGACTTATTTTTTTATTATATATATATATATATATATATATATATATATATATATTTGTTGACATTTTCCCATACCATTTGTATTGGTTTAAATGGAAATAAAAGTATTATTATTATTATTATTACTAGAAATTTGTTATGTATAGGAGAGTTTTAGTGGTGTACAAATCAAAATTTTAGATTTTAGTCTTAAAAATTTCTTGATATTTCAATTTAATTTTGAGTTCTATAAGCAATAACTTCAATTTAAAAAAAATATCAAATTTTAAATACGTCGTTAGTTTTTCTTTTTGTTGTTACAATTTTAACATAAAAACGAAATTATTTCCATTTTTGACTATAAAAGAAAATCATTTAATTACACTGTAAAAAATTAACATATTCTATAAATGTAATAACACAAAAAGGCTTTAGGATATAGTTCTGTATTAATTTTATTAATAATCGATGATTCGACGTACTCTACGTACATCATTATAATGATGTACGTAGAGTACGTCAAAACGTTCAATTATTAATAAAAATTAATACAGAACTATATCCTAAAGCTGTTTTATTTTAATATAATGAGTTCCGAAAGATTTTTTTTACTATGTTATAAATGTAATTTTTAATAAAAATGTAATATTACACAAATGATTACAGTAAAAATTACAAAATACTGTTATTTTACTATTAAAAATTATGTAAAATTACATAAATTAAAATTACATTTTTTACAGAGTAGATTTTCTTCGACATATATTTTTTTTTAAATACAAATAACTATAGAAATGGAATCATAAAACGATATAAAAATATTTCAACAAAAGATAAAAATAATCTGTGTATTCGACGAACCCCTCATGTTTGGAAAAGGGTTAAAATAATCCCAATTATTACAGTGATTGACCGAAATGTTTCCGTAATCAGCCATCTACCGTCGTTAACTTTTGCCCTTTCAAATATAATGAAAACTAACAAAAGACAAAAGTATCTGATACTTTTGAAAATATACATCAAACATTTATTTTTAATTAGTACATTCATAAAAACGGTTTGGTTCTAATAATAATAATAAAAATATACTGTACTTAGCACAAAAAGTAATATCCATTATATTGTATAGGTACATAAGATTTAAAAATCTTAGATTTAAAACATTATCAAAAACTTTAATGTGCAATATATAATTTAAAAAAAATACTTTTAATGTCTAATATATCCTTAATTCAGACCACTAATAAATCTATTAAAAAATATTTTTTTATGAAATAAATAATAATTCGATTAATTTTCAAAAAATCAATAAAAACAAATAATAATAAAATAAAATAGTTTCCTTGTCTTTTGTGGAATATGTTACCGATAAAATAGACAGAATTTTATCTAGAAAGAATATTAAAATTTACAAATTTTTATTGAATACAATACTTATATTTATTTCGCCTCAAAGTCCAATAGGTGATACATTTTGTTTATATTGGGCGTTATTTCTAATAAGGTGGAGACTAGGTTAGGTATAATGAAAAAACAATTTCATTCCAATTCGAAAGCTCATGTAAACATACAAAAATTAATGATGTACCTTCAAGTTAAGAATGATTCTTCTATATTACATTGCATTTATGCTATGACTAAATATTCCATATTAAAATAAAACTGCTTTAGGTTAAAGTTCTGTATTAATATTTATTCATCAGGAAAACTGATAACAAATAACATTACAGTAAATAACAGAACATATGTTATTTATTTACTGTATTGTCATTTGTATCATTTTTTCCTTTAGAAGACGAATGTTGAGTTCGTCGAAACGTCGATTATAAATGAAAATTAATATAGAACTTTAATTTTAAGTAGTTTTATTTTAATATAATGACTTCCGAAATATTTTTGATTAATTTAAATATTCCATATTTTAGCTAAAGATCCAAAGTTAAGTTATTTTTTAACAACAAATACAGAATATTTTTAATAAAACTGAAGAAAGAAAACCAACATGTCCTGCAGTGTGTATGCAAAACGGGTAGTGTAACTAAATGAAGTTGTTATATTGATTAATATAGTTAGTTACCGATGGTCATTAACTATAACTACGGTGATAAAAATTGATGTTCATTAACCATTAAAAGTAAATAAAAATAATATTATAAAAAATCCCAAAACCACACTTAAATTAAAATAAAGCTAAATACGTATTTCGGAAGCTAAGCTTCCATCTTCAGTAGCAAATAAATTTACAAAAATCTTACCTGTGATCCTAGTACATGAACACTTAAGCACTTGTCAAAGGTCAGTGACCTTTGACAAGTGCTTAAGTGTTCATGTACTAGGATCACAGGTAAGATTTTTGTAAATTTATTTGCTACTGAAGATGGAAGCTTAGCTTCCGAAATACGTATTTAGCTTTATTTTAATTTAAGTGTGGTTTTGGGATTTTTCATAATATTATTTTTATTTAAATTTCGCCACAGTAGATCATTTTCTAATCTTTCATTAAAAGTAACGCAAAAAAATAAAAATACGGGCACCCCGTTCAATTTGACCTATAACAGCACAAACGAAAATCTATAACACGGGACAAAATTCACATGCATGCACACACACTATTTATTTTTTTCTTTCATTTATAATGCAATCATTAATTCATCCAGTTTTAGAAAAAAAATACGTCGGTAGTTCAATGCTGACATAATTAAGAAATTTATTATTTATCTGGTATACATAGAATATTTAAAATAAGTGAATAGTTAGTCAAGAAATGATTGAACAGCAGAGTATAGTTGCATATTTTCGATTTTACACGGAATCAAATAAAATAGTTATTTTATGACGAACTTATGAATTATTTGTCAAATTTTTAATTAGACGACATTTTCCACATACAACTACATACAAATTAGTTAAAATCGAAGTTGGAGTGATTTTAATCATTCGATTTTTTAAATATTGATCAATAATTTAAATTAATTACTTTTTTAACTAAATTTGATTTCTAATAATCGTTTAATTAAAATATTTAGATATATCTAGTATAAAATAAATATTAAAACAAATATACCTATATACAAGTAAACGTTTCTAGAATTTTAAGTGTATGTGTGTGTGTGGCACTGCTCTGTTTTATAATAAATAATAAATTTAAATAATAATCAAATAAATATCATAAATAGAAAAAAAAAAGACAAAAACAAATTCTAAATTTTTATTACAACATTGCCATAAATAGTAAAAATAAATAAAACTATAGTACCTAGAATATTTTAAATACACCATTTAGATATAGTACATTATATTCTATAAATAGAAACAGCAGTTCCAGTGAAAACAAAAAATTGTTGAGAACTGCTGATTCAGACGGACATTTACATATCGTGAGCTATTTACTGCTGTATATATATATATATATATATATATATGTATATATATATATAATCTGGGTAGAGGTATACAGTGCCATTCAAATTATTTGGAATTGATTTCGTTAACTATTTTACAGCATGCTATTAGAAAAGGGACGATTTACAACACTTTTAGAAAAACAAGCTTAAAATTACAGAGACGTGTTTCGCATTTTTACATAAATATACGTTTTAAAACTCTTGAATACTTGGGACAAGAACTATCATAAGAGTTTGTTTACATTTTTTGAATTTAAAAAGTGATTTAACATTAAAAAGTCAAATAAAAAGATTGAAACAAAATATTAATTATCAATATAAAAAATATAATGCCAATAATAATAAAATGTTTATTGAAACAAAATTTGTCAAAATAACAAATAGATGCATAATAATTAATGTACAAAAATTAAATAAAAATTTTAATATACTCACAAGATAACAAAAATACATAGGTAAATAAAAATGTTACTGTACAATATCAATATTTAAAAATAAAAATAATTTTCTTAGAAATAACATTTCATGTACTTATAAATAGATAAATTCCGTTAAAAGGAAGATTATGGACCAGTACTACCCTTGAGCAATTCGCAAACGACTCCCTACTTTGGAAGTTTATGATACCAATCTTTGCAGTCATGTCAATTCCAAATAAAGTGACTAGCACTATACCTGAAATAATACCTATATAAAATTTAGAATCGTTGCAGTAAACGCAATGAGTGATCATTCGGAATGACATTTAGACCGAATTTGACATTCTGATTAAAGGTAAAAGATCAAAGCAAGTGCCAAAGTCAAGATAAGTGTAGGGACTTCGTGATTGAAGTCAGGTATGATAGTCTGATTTTTCAGTCAGACTGTCATTCCTGATTAACCGTGTAAGGTCCGCTTAATATACATCAATAAAGCCAGATATCATTTTACTCTACCATGTATTTTAGTGGTTTAAAAGAAATGAGACCTTTGGAAATATAAAGGCGGGTTTATAGATTGACGCTGAGGCTGAAGTTGAGGTAGAGGCTGATTTAGCGCTAGTTGAATCTACGCAACTAAATATAATTCATAAATTAAACGCTGAGGCTGCGACTGAGGTTGCGACTGAGGTTGCGGTTGAGGTTGCGAGTTGCGTAGATTCAACTAGCGCTGCCTCAGCCTCAACCTCAAAATCAGCCCCAGCGTCAATCTATAAACCCGCCTTAATGGATGCTACAAAATTACAACTTAATCCCAAGTGACCATTTTAACTTATTCTGGTTTTGGTTATATGATTTCTAGGTTAGAAAAAAAAAAAACAAATTGAAGAAGTTATAATCAAGTTTATAATATCTTTAAAAATATTACGATCCAGTTGCATAATACATTGTTAACTTAATCAGTGAGTTAACTAGGCAACTAGATTGTCAACTGTCTACTAATTATATTGAAGGGTCTTATTGCAGTAGATTGATAAGAGAAGCAATAGCAATTCATAAATAAATCGATAATATCAATCAATGTGAGAGCACTGATGTAAATCAAATTTGGTTTCCTTTAATTAATAATTTATAAATGTTAGTTACTTATTTGTTACCTAGTAACTTGTTTTTATGTTCTGTTTATTTACTGTATGTCATTTGTATCATTTTTTATAGATTTAATACAGAACTAAATACTGAAACCGTTTTATGTTATTGTATTAAAATATAAAATACTATTTTTCTTTAATTTAAATTTCGGTGATTGCATAGCGATGTAGAATAATAAAAATACAAAACCGCACACACTAAATTATGTGAAATAAATAAGCATTATATAATCGGTGTAGCCATGCAAAAATTTTCACAAGCAAGAAAAAATATTATTCATTGGTTGCTGGCTGTGTACTCTATATATATATATATATATATATATATATATATATATATATATATATATATATATATATATATCAGACCCGTATTAGACAAATTAAAAATACATTTGACGGCTTAAACAGACAGACTGTGAGAGAGTTATATGCAAATTTATATTATATACCTTTAGATATTTATGTATATGCAGTAGTACACACAGTATAGGTCTTGCATAATTTGCAAATTTAAATATACACAGAATGACGAAAAAGTTTGGAGATAAAATTCATTAGGATGTTTTAGAACTGGCTAAAAAAAAATATTAAATACTTCAAAAAAAAATTATTAAAATACAAATACTACTTGAAATTAAATACTTAAAATTACAAAATAATATTATTTTTACAGAAAAATTATGTAAACTGTCGTTTTGCTGAAATAATATGTAATTGTTTTTACATTAGTTTTTATGTAAAACGACAACTTTTTAGCAGTGTACAATCTGATTTTCTTAATAATAATCAAGTAAAATTCCGAGTAAAATTTGTATAATCTTAAAAATTTAGTATAAAATCCGTAAAATCAATGGAAAACCATTACAATCTCAACAATTATACTTAAAATTTGTATACAATCTATAGTCTACAAAATTAGAGAAAATGGTTTCCTGCTGTCGAAAAAATACTTAATTTCAATTCTCATTATATTTTATATATTATGTATTGCAGATAATAAATATTATATAAGTTATTTTGAATTTTTAAATAATATAAATTTTGAAAATATTTTATAACATATATGCACACAAAATGCAAACAACACAGAAATAGTTCAAATATTCATTTTAATTATAAGCTGCGAGCGATATTAATTTTAATTTAAAAATTTTCATAAATAAAATTTTCTATTTTCAACTGTTTATTTAATATCACGAATATATAATAATAAATATGTTAGTTTCATAAAAAAAATACATATTAATATTCATTTTAAAAAACATTATTTTTATTTCGTAAAATAAAATGTTTTAAATATGAATTTAAATTTAATACTAGAATTCTGCATAGATCTATAGCGTTACAGATTGTTGTCTTTTTCAGAATAGTGGAAAGAGTTTGTGCAACACAATAAATTTTGAATACATGACATGATCAAGTATGTAGATACATTGTAAGAAATATATCTTAAATTTATGTAATTTTACATAAATTTTAACAGTAAAAATAACAACTTTTTAATAAAATACACAAAAAAGGGAGTCAGAAACAATATGGCTAAATATTTTTTTTAAAATTTTTCATATTTTTATTATATATAAAATTGTTATATTGATTCTTATTAACAAAATTATTCAGTTACTTTTATTTATTTATTATTTTATTATCGACTTCATGAATAATTGTATATTCTGTAAATTTTATGATGCTGTACTATTTTTTATGTATTTGTTTCTGAATTTTCTACAAAGAACATGTAAGTTATAATAAATTTTTTAATTATATTATAATTATTCTTGTTGTATTGGTGTTGAGTTCATTAATAAATTTCAGGTCCTGAGAAAGGTCGCAAAAGTACTGAAAGCTTGACATAGAATCTTTAATGAGAGTTTGAATCGAACATCTACCTGTTGAACTACCTTCTTATCGAAATTTAATCTTTTATATATATTTAATTCTGTAAACAGATGACATATTTATGTCAAGACAGTTTCGTTTTTAGTTACCATGTCTGCAGTAGTTGTTATACAAATTTTTATATTTTATAAATTTATTTAATGATGTCTTTGTATCGTTTAAATGAGTCGTATAGATGCAAAACTCACTATTTGGTAAATTTTATGTTCTAAGATATTTGCAAAAAAACTGTTATAGCTGAGTGTAATTGTATTTTGATGATAAAATTTTGTTACTAGATGGCACTTATTAAATAAGTAATGCCATCTAATAACAAGATTTTATCATCAAAACACAATTACACTCAGCTATAACAGTTTTTTGCAAATATCTTAGAACATAAAATTTACCAAATAGTGAGTTTTGCATCTATACGACTCAAATACACTATAAAAAGTGATATTTAAGCATATATTTAGGTGATGGTTATCGCTAACAAATCTATTTTTGTGAAAAAAAATATGTACGTAATTGAATATATATTTTTATCAAATAATTGCTTTATCAAATCGTATAACATGTCCGTTTTCATTAGTCATATCGGTAATAATAATTTAGATAACTGTCACAAAAGTATATATTATAATTATCATTTCATTACAAAATGAAAATGAATACATTAAAAAATAAAATGCGGCAATCAATAATTGACACATAGATATATATTATTTATATAGTTTTTTCTCCTGTATTACATTTTTTTTTAAATTACCTATTTTTTTTTGTATTCAATACCAATCTGATATTTTAGCCAGTACATCATTTAATGTTAGCAAGAAACTCTACCTGTGATATAAAATATACAAGCTACACCAGATTTATTTAAACCAGTGTCACACTATCACATTTCAAGTCTACAAATATAGTATATAATATAATATTTAATGTATTTTTGTTTGAATAAAAAAAACTAAAAAAGGTATTATTTAGCATAGTAAATAAATTTTCCAGAACTCATTATATTAAAATAAAACGGCTTTAAGTTATAGTTCTGGTTTAATATTTATTAATAATTGACGTGTCGGCAAAGTCGACGTACGTCTTCAGATTGATAGAACAAGATAAGTCACTACGTCTAAATCATCCAGATAAATCTGCTATTACTTAATGTGCGTTAGAAATTTTTTATGAAAATTCAAAATACTGTAATAATTGCAAGACACATCAGAGATGCAATAGAAATTAAAAAAAAAAAACAAAAAAAATTAATCAGTGTGAAAGCATTAATTTAAACTAAATTTGGCTTTTTTTAATTAAAATTTTATAAATTATATGTTCTAGTAACTTATTTTGTTACTCAGTAACTTGTTTCTATGTTCTGTTTATTTATTGTATTTTTTTTCTGATAAAGATGTACGTTCAGTTCATTGAAATATCGATTATTAATAAATATTAATACAGAACTATAACCTAAAGCTGTTTCATTTTTTAAAATATTTTTGATGCGTGTTAAAAAACAATGCAGATACTTTATTTTACATAAAAACCATAGTAAAAAAAAAATTACATATTATTTCATAAATTTTCTTTAAAAATAATACAATTTATTAATTTTGAGTAAAATAATTAATTTACCATATTATATATGTTTTTTCTTACTGAAAAAGTAAGCAAACAAATAAAATATACGAATTTTTTATTCAAATTATGCGTAAAAGTTTTCCTGTGATGTCTGTAAATATACATATTAAATTATTGCCTCGGGTTTTTATATAAAATTATCTAATTTTTATTTACAGTGCAAGCTTATCTGTAAGTTTAAAATTATATTAAATCTGTTTTGTCAGCACCAACTTATGATAATTTTAAAACTTTTTGCCAGTTTGCTTTTGCAAGAACCATTATTATTTCTATCGGAAGGACGCTTGTTTGTGTTCGTATACCTAATATCTGTATATGTCATAAGTCTTTTTACAGCAAGTCTTCATAAAAGTTCTATTGTATATTATTTTTAGAAAAAAAAATAAAATTTAAAAAAAATAAAAAATTATTTCTTTTTCATCTAGAAAAATCAGTAAAATCTATCGCAGCCTTTCTCAAATTTCCTGCTTTTAAAGCATTGGGAACAAAATGACTCGTCGCTGGAGATAGTCCAGGCCGTCGGGACGTATATAATACGACGTCGTTGTCACCCTCATAATACATAACCCGGGGGGCGATTTGTACTTGCCCCTCGCGCCTTCCTTGCAGGGGGTGGTTGTCGGCGGAATGAAGGGTGAAGGTACACAAGCTATCTCATACAGACACCCCACACGTTGCTATAGAACGGGACAGCTGGTAATAGCTCTATCTTTGTCTCTTGCATTAAATATAGGTTGCGGTGTACTAACTAAGTATAGGTAGGTACATAGTTCAAGTTACAGTATTTGGTTTTTGCTTAAATCGCCATTAATTTATTATGATAAACTAATTAAATCATCAATACATCACAACGAGCAAAATCAAATTTGACATTCAACTTTAAAATTTATTTTCTTATTTATTATGAATATAATTTACGTAGTTTATTAATAAGGACGGTTATTGAATATTCAGTCGTTTTAATTCGCAAGCAGCCATCAAATTTGGTGGCTGCTTGCTTTGGATCGTTCAGTTTCAAATCTATAATAAAATCAATTTTTATAATATTTACAAAAACATATATAATATTATACATGGAGAGATTTGTTTCTCTCTCTTGAGGATTACCAATAAAGGTTATGCACGTGCTGTTTTTTAATGAAAGATTTTTTATTCGAATGACACCAGCTTATTATCAGCTTAGAACATTATTTACTATAAAAGCCAATTTAATAATTTATTTGAATATAAATTTCTCCTGAGAAAGTGCTCGGGTAAGCATGAAACGTCGGGATATTTATAATATTTAATAAATAATATCCGAATTAAAACGACTGAGTATTTCTTCTTTATTAAAAAACTATTTACAGTCGAAACAAACATTTCAAATTTTAAATATTTGAATGCATTCCTGAGCTGCGGACTCCAAAAGATATTACTAATTTCAAATAAAGAAAAAAAAATCGAAATACGTCAGAAACAGTTGAACTAAAGTAAAATGTTATAATATGTCATATGTAAAATTTACTCTTAAATTCAGTAATAAAATGGAGTAGTATTCTATTTAAAATAAGGAATTTAGAGTTGACTTTTGGTTAAACAGGAAGTTGCAGCTTATTGCTAATATTTTACTTCAACTAAGCATATCGAAATACTTTCTTATATACCAAATTTGTCGACATAATATTATATACAGATAGTGTAAGCTCGTCATTAATTAAAAAATCCATAAATTTCATGATCTAGTTACTTATTTGTTACCTATTAACTTGTTGCTATGTTCTGTTATTTACTGTAACGTCATTTGTATCATTTATCTTGATGAAGACGGACGTTAAGTTTTGTCAAAACGTAGTTTATAAATAAATTTTGATACAGAACTTGAACCTAAATCAGTTTTATTGTAATATATAATGAGTTCTGAAAGATTTTTTACTACGTTATCCTATATATAATTTTAAGTAAGTGTTACAAAATTATTGTACTTTTGTACCCCTGAGAAGTTAGCAATAAAGTTCCAGCAATAAATCCTATACCTCGTCATACTAATGTTTTGCTTAATAACTAAAAAACTAATTAGCGGATTTTAATTCGGTTTGCAGCATTCATTAGTTTATATCTTTTTCTAGTTTTGTGCTAATTTTGTTTTACGAAATATTTATTAGAAATATTAAAAAAATGATTTTGAATAAAGTGCTCTGAAAATTTTACAATTATTTCTAAATATTTATATTACCATTCAATATTTTTCAAATCTGTTCTGGCACAAAACTCGTACTCAATAAAAGCTATCAATTGATATATAACTCATTATAATTACGTTTTTAATTAATTAGAAGTCGACGATTTAATTCCCTCGAAAATTAAACATTTATTGAAATACTTAAAATTTCTCAAATGTTTGTATGGACAAAAATTGTATGAATACTAAATCATTTTACCTAGTTATGTTAAAAGAAATTATCAAAAAATCTTAATTAGATAAGAAGTTATTTAATAAAATTATATTTTTTTTAATAATTTCAAACTCCGTCAAAGTAACATATGTATTGTTGAAATTTTGCATAGATAAAACTTGTATAGATAGAACGTAATATTATCTAATTATGGCAAAAAGAATTGTCAAATTATCTTGATTAGAAATAGAGTTATATCATAAAATATAAGTCATTGCAATTTCACTATGTAGATAAAAACTCTTAGAAATACACAAGTTTCGATAGCCGTTTTCAGTTCAACAATAAAATGTCTAATAACTTAAAAACGAATTAATATTTTTTTTTGTGGTTTTTAGTAGTCAATAGTTTACATCTTTTCCTAGTTTTGTGCTAATTTTATTTTACTAAATATTTATTAGAAATATTTATAAAATGACTTTAAATGATAAACTGATAATTTCAAACTCCATCAAATTAACATATTTCTTGTTGAAATTTTGCATAGATAAAACTTGTATAGTTAGAACGTAATATTATATAGGATTTATTGCTGAAACTTTATTGCTAACTTCTCAGGGGTGAATTTAATTAGATTAAAATCGAAATTTTCAAAATAATAAAAATGGCTACTCGTGGTCGTAATGGTTCTCGTATTAGGAATGTTATATTTATTTATATCATTTCTTCTCATTCTGATGATATACGATACGCACATTTATTGACAATGGTTCAATATGCGTGGTTACATATATCTTAAGTATTTAATGGTTATGGCTTAGGTACTGTTCAGACTATAGGAGAAATTGATAATTAAAATGATCAATTAACAATGTTTAGGCATATGTAAATATTCAGGTAGTAGAATATTTAGTTTGGTATATTTACCAATGACTACTTAAAGAGAGCAGGTACCCCATGCAAACGACCCTTTTAACAGTTTGTATTGTATACGATGGGATTTATGTACAACTGGTATCCCGGCACTGACGGAATGGTGCACTACCGTTCTGTTTACAGAGCCTGCTGTGCCAAACAATAAAATTAAACCTTGAACTAGAAATACAACTGTATTATTACCATTGCCTACATAGCCCAGCAATGTTTTATGCCGTGTAGAGAGTGAGGGTGAAATTTTTATAGATTTAAGCGTACGACCAAAACCGGGGCAAGAACATTTAATTCCGCGTACAGTAACTAGCGTAGATAGTGATAATAATTGTTATTTACTTGTAGCTAATTTATCAGATAGAGATTTGACTATTAAATCAAATAATGTTTTAGCGCGAGGTTTGCCGTGCAAACCTGAATCTGTTTTATCAAACAATTTAGAAAACTTTGTTAATAATGATCTGTTACAAAATTTAAACATAGGTGAAGAGTTAACTTCATATCAGAAAAATAAATTAATAGAATTATTAAATAAATATAAAAACGTATTTTCATGTAGTGTTCAAAATTTAGGTTGTACAAATGCCGCGGAAGTTGAAATTAAATTAACTGAAAATACGCCAATTACTTATCGGCCATATAGATTATCATATCATGAGAGAGAACAAGTGCAAGACATTGTAAAAGAGTTATTAGATTCAAATATAATTCGCGAATCAAATTCACCATTTGCTTTTCCGATATTACTTGTTAAAAAGAAAAACGGCGAAACACGTATGTGTGTAGATTATAGAAAATTAAATCGTGTTACTGTGAAAGATCGCTTTCCACTTCCACGTATTGATGACCAGTTAAATCAATTACAAGGTACAAAATATTTTACTAGCTTAGATATGACATCAGGATATTATCAAATCCCTGTTGCTGAAAATTCTAAACACTTAACGTCATTTATTACCCCTGATGGACAATACGAATTTAATCGTTTGCCATTTGGTTTGACAAACGCGCCCGGAGTATTTCAACGCATGATAAATAAAATTTTAGGTCCATTACGGAATACGATTGCTATGGCATATTTAGACGATATACTAAGTCCAGCTTCTAATTTTGAAGAAGGGTTAGAACGTCTCAAAACATTATTAGAAATTTTTCAAACACATAATTTAACTTTAAATCCCCGAAAATGTTATTTTTTTAAAACAAAAATAGATTATTTAGGCTTTGAAATAAATAGTGATGGTGTAAAACCCGGTTCCGAAAAGATCAAATCTGTAAAAAACTTTCCACGTCCCGAAAGCGTACATAATATTAGACAATTTCTAGGTTTAACAAGTTATTTTCGTCATTTTATTCAAAATTACGCAATTATCGCACGTCTACTAACAATATTAACACGTAAAGAACAATCTTGGATTTGGGAATCGGAACAGGAAAATGCATTTAAAAATTTAAAAATCAAATTAACAGAACGCCCATTATTATCGCTTTATAACCACAAAGCCGAAACTCAAGTGCACACGGATGCAAGCCAGTTAGGCCTGGCTGGCATTTTATTGCAGCGGCAATCGCAAAAAGGTAAACTACAGCCCGTGGCATACTATAGCCGACAAACGACACCACAGGAGGCCAAGTACCATTCTTATGAATTGGAAACGTTAGCTGTTGTTGAAACTCTGAAGAAATTTAGAGTATATTTATTAGGGTTAGAATGTAAAGTTGTAACGGATTGCAATGCATTAAAGACAGCTTGCACAAAACGAGATTTAATACCGCGAATCGGTCGATGGTGGCTCCAGTTACAGGAATTCACTTTTACCATTGAATATCGAGCTGGAGTTAAAATGGCGCACGTAGACGCACTAAGTAGGAATCCAAACAGCACCGAACCGCCCACTAAAGAATTTACAATTTTTAGAATCGAACAAGCCGATTGGGTTCTAGCGGGTCAATTAACGGATGAGAAAATTAAATTAGTTCGCGAAATATTGTCAAAACCACCCACAACAGAATACGAGAAAAAGATTTACAAAGATTACTGTTTACGCGAGGGCCGAGTCTATAGACTAACTGCATCTGGGTTACAATGGGTCGTGCCGAAGGGACAGCGCCAGCAGGTAGTAAGGGCGTCGCACAATGATTTCGGTCATTTCGGTCTAGACAGAACCTTAAACAAGCTTTGTGAATCGTATTGGTTTCCACAAATGCGGAAATACGTTGAAAAATATATCGCTTCTTGTATTCAGTGCTTGTACTATAAACAACCGCGGGGCAAACAGCCTGGTTTCTTACATCCGATAGAAAAAATAGCTATACCCTTTCACACTTTGCATATAGATCACATGGGACCGTTTAGTAAAAGTAATAGGGGAAAAACACAATTATTTTTAATTATTGATGCATTTACTAAATACATGCATATAAAACCGGTACGAAACACTAAAACTAAATATGTTATAGAAACTCTCGAAAATTTATTTAAAACTTTTGGAAGTCCAACTAGAATCATATCAGATCGTGGCACATCATTTACATCTAAAGTATTTAAATTATTTTGTGAAAAATTAGGCATTAAACACATATTAACCGCTGTAGCAACACCGCGCGCTAATGAGCAAATAGAACGTGCAAATTGGACGACATTAACGGCACTAGCAACCGCTTCGGACAATGATCTCACTTGGGATAAACAAATAGATAGCATACAGTTTGCAATAAATAATAGCGTAAATTCCGCGACAGGTAAAACTCCGAGTGAATTGCTTTTTGGATATAGGCCTCGTGCAATATCTGATGCGCAATTGACGACAGAGATTCAACCGGATAGGCCGACAATTTCAAATATACATGCAGAAAGAAAAGCAGTAGCAGTAAAAATACGCGATAATCAGTTAAAACAAAAAGAAAAATTTGACAAAAAGAGAATAGTACCAAAACAGTACAAAGAAGGTGAGTTAGTAATGTTAAAAAAGCAGAAAATTAGTGAGGGTACGAGTACAAAATTACAACCTAATTACGTCGGATCGTTTACAATTACAAAAATTTTACCAAACGACCGTTATGTAGTGCAAGATATGACCGGATCTCGACGTAGTTAAAGGGCAAAATATTCGAATGTAGTAGCCGTAGATAGGATAAAACCTTGGGCACCGGCGGGAGGTATGTCTAGTTCTTCGGACGATGAACCGGCGCCAGACGATGACGCATTAGGGGTTGTTAACCTCGAGGACGAGGTTTAGGTCAGGATAGGCGAACTGTTAGAGTAATAAAAATATAAATACAATTTTAGTTAAGTTTTTAAAGTTAAAAATTCTAGTTTAAAATGTTCTTTTAAATATAGCAAATATATGTGTGGAATACTGGCTTTGTAGATCAGATTTCAAGCATTTCCTAGAATGCTAAATACATTGACCTTATGCACCCTAATACCACTTTGATATTATCACATAAATGATAAGAAATAAGAATAAAAAAAATTTTCACCGAAAGTTGGCAACATTGTATTTTGCTAATATATAATATTATAGGCGCTAAGGGTATCTTCTGTAAAAATTTCATTAAAATCGGATAAATAATGCGGGCATAACAAATTTTTAGAAAATTATTAATTTTTTTTTCGGAAAGTTGGCAACATCGTATTTTAATAAAATTATAATTTATGTGGGCACTAGAAGAAACTTTTCTGAAAATTTGATTAAAATCGGATAAATAATGTATACACAATAAATTTTTAATATTTTAGTAATTT
Organism: Clivina fossor; assembly: GCA_963966155.1. Taxonomy (NCBI): domain Eukaryota; kingdom Metazoa; phylum Arthropoda; class Insecta; order Coleoptera; family Carabidae; genus Clivina; species Clivina fossor. The sequence continues at coordinate 3,685,003 of OZ014556.1, read as the reverse complement.
TTTTCTCAATAAGTTGGCAACACTGTATTTTGTTAAAATTGCATAATTTATGCGGGCACCAGGAGAATCTTTAGTGAAAATTTAATTAAAATTGGTTAAATAACGTGGTCATAATAAATTTTTAAAAATTTTAGTAATTTTTTTCTCAGAAAGTTGGCAGCACTGTACTTTGTTGAAATTATCTAATTTATATGAATACTAGAAGAATCTTTTGTGAAAATTTGAACAAAATCGGTTAAACAACATGGTCGTAATAAATTTTTAAAAATTTTAGTAATTTTTTTCTCGGAAAGTTGGCAACACTGCGGTCTGAAAATTGAACTTAATTTTTTATTTGGTATGAACTATCTAATTGCCAAGTTTCAGCTTTCTACGAGCTCTCCTTTATACTTATAATTAAGACTCGTATTAAAAATTTTAGTAATTTTTTTCTCGGAAAGTTGGCAACACTGCAATCTGAAAATTGAACTTAATTTTTTATTTGGTATGAACTATCTAATTGCCAAGTTTCAGCTTTCTACGAGCTTTCCTTCATACTTATAATTAACACTGGTATTTATCGTATTTTTTGGACACGGCCGGCCAGCCAGCCAGCCAGCCAGCCAGCCAGCCGTATTGACGATTTTATAAGCTAGTCTTTTCGACTAGCTAATAAATGAAGATACATATCACGGAACATTAACCTTATTAATGGTTGTGAAACAGTATAGGTATTTATTACGTGATTTATGATAATTTCTGAAAAATCTGCACTTCATTTCTTGTGCTTTTTCACATATTTTCAATTATTACTATTCAAATTCAAGCGAAAACAAACACTACAATTATCACTATATAATTTTCAATATGGCCACCGAAGATATCAGATTAAATACTGCTGTATCAGTGGTGTATATAGTAAGTTACTACTGTATAAATAATATTTTCATTATTGTACTAGTAACATAGTGATCTCCTTATATATAAACAATATAGTAATGTAATATTAATATTTTGATACGCTTTGAAGAAAAATAACTATTTCACTGGTTATAAGATATTGATTTTTATGGTAAACAACAGTCAGCATTTCAATTTTTTCAGTACTTGTAATAGTAATGCGAAATAAGAAAAACTATTCCCTCTCATGTTGCATACACTACACTGAATATAAATGTTTGCAAGACAAAACAATATAAAACAATATTTGTGCGTGCTATTGGCGCCAGGAGGCATATAATCATCGAAAAACAATTCAAGTCATCAAAATACACGGCGGGCGCACCAAAATCACTCGCTGAAACATTCAAAACAAGCCAAAATACACATTGAAACCGAGCACCCGAATTCTGCATTTATTTTACACGTGTCGTGTCAGTGAAGACATAGCAGTTGCTAAGTTTTACAGTTTTGCTCGTTGTTTACGGCGCGACGGGCTCTTCAATTTTTACAGCCTCGAAATATTTTCGGGGGACACACGTCACGTGTGTGGCTGTGTCTCTGTGTGTGTGTTGAAACAAGCAGAGTTTTGTGTGAAGGGTAACATTGTTAGAGAGGTAGCGGTTTATGGCTTTCGATGTTTTATTTCCTCCGAAAGTTGTTTTTAAGCGTGATGTGTATGATATCCGCTTGTGTGTGTGTGTGTGCTTATATAGCTTGTTGAGCCATTCCTCGCTTTGTCTCTGCCACGTTGTCAGTGTCATTGTCACTAGTTAGAAGATATTGCATTGGTAATGTGATCGTGCTCGTTACCTTCACTTTATAGTTATTATAAATAGACTAGTCTAGTATTTTTACCTAGCTCTACGGAATTTTACTAAAATATTTTACTATGTATATATAAACACTGTTTATTTTTATGAAACTGCAATAAATAGGAAAGATCGTAAACTAATAGTATATTCTGATTTTAAACCAAATGAATCGGTTGGTTAGCTCTGGTTTCTACTGGTAAAACCGAAGTGTTTGAAACACGTTTATCTTGATGGTTAAATTATTAATTATATTTATTTATAAATCCATAATTTATATAATAACATACAAATCTATCTAACTTAATACATAACTTTTAGAAATATTAATCAATATTTTTTTTTTTATAGAATTTGAAGTAATATTGATTTTGATAAGAATATAGATATATTTACTTATTTATTAGTATTATTTTATTTTGCTAAGAAATTAAAATCTTAAAAATATATAATTGTAACAAGAATTATATTTAGTAAACTTAAAATTTTTCTCAATATTAACAATAATAAAAATATATTATTTTTTGATATTAAATTTAGTCCATTTCTTGCATTTGTATATCAACTTATTATACGTCAACTGATTCAACTATATTAATCTATAATAATAATAATAGATAATATGGATGCAATTACCAAAAGTAATTTGTATATTTCTTATTAATAATTTAATCTCGAAAACCTAATTACTATTTTATTTTTCGTTCGTAACGCGAAATAATAGCGCGTCATTAGTACAAAGCTGTTAAAAATAAGCGAAAAGGGTTTTAAAGGAAGGGAAATATATGCGCGCAGGGCTGGGCCCGGGACTCACTGAACCAGTGCGCGAGGTAAAGGGTTAGCAAGTTTGGACACCGACACCGGCAGTTGCGTTTTATTAATTCGTTTTCATAGTTTGTTGCCTGTTTGCCCGTTTTCGCTTCAGTAAGAAGGCCTTTTCTTTCTTAATTTAATCATATTTAGAGTAGCTAGCTGTCTCGGCTTGCCTCTCCGCGTATGACAGAGTTACAAAGCACGGGGGATGAGAGATATAGAGTCGTTTGTATAAGCGATAAAATTGTTGGTACATTGCGAATAAGATGTATTCGAATTTCGTTATTAATACGGTGTGCAATTTCAGTCAATATTTTTAATTTAGCGTACAACATTAGCAACATTAGAAAACTATCAAATTCATATTTATAAGTAAATTTTAGTATATAAAAAAAAAAAACATTTGGTAAAAATAACCAAATAGTTAAAAAATAATGATAAAAGTTGACAATTTTAAATATATGTTGAAAATAAAAAAATAAACACAACGCCAAATAAAATTGATTTACGTAAAATTTATTGAATTACTTCAACATAGGTATTATCCAAATAAATATGTTAAAAGTCCATCTGTTAAGATAAATTCAATTAATTTCTATAAAAGTAGGTATCTAAAAATACAAGCTCCAATAACATGATTTTTTATAGAAAAATAAACCTGCGAACAATGTCCGCACGGCGCGGCGCTGCTCTTAACAATCCAATTAACCGTCTCATTGATTGGCCCGAAAGAAGCGCTCTAACCTGTTTCGGCTTCTTCGCACTTATCATCGACCACCTACACCTACACCGATCCGACCTCACCTCTACTACCAACAACTCGCTCGCGTTAGCGGTCGATTGGTTTAAGTTCGGGCTGGAGCCGCCACCCACACCTGTCTCGGGCATGTTGCACCTGTGCGCTGCTACGTCCCGGCCAGGTGCGCGGCTGTAGCGCGATTGGCGCACCCGTACGGCTCCTCCTTGTATTGATTCGCGCGCAGGTGAAAAGCACGCGGATTGGCTGCGGTGCGCCCGTCACGTGATGCGGATTTAATTGAGTAAAAACGAACGAAAATTGAACACAGCAAAGGATATCCAAGGAAAATCATTATTATGTTGTTAATATTATTTCAAATGGTAGAATTTCAAGACAATAGGTTTATTTAATCGATGGAAAGAGTATGTTTTATTCATATTGTTTACTGCTACATAAAGTAAAATGGAAAAGTAATATATAAAAAAGTAAAATGGAAATTTACATAAATATGTAACCCTCGTATGAATAAATATTTGTTAAAAATAATGAATTCCCTAAGAAAACTTGCAACAACATTTCTTGCGAAATCTAAGAATTTTCAATTTAACGAAGCGTTATACATTTAATGAACGTTTATGCATACGGGCATACATTTGATATTTTATTTTATACAATATTTTAATTTCATAATAGTTTTATGAAATTTACAGAAAAAATTTACAAATGTACATTACAGAGAAAATTATATGATTTTTACAAAATATAGTAAATAAGTTCGTACAATTTATAGATTTTTAATTAATGTAAGCCAAATTTTATTTAACTTTATATTTTAAAGGCACTGAGTTAAATAAAATTTGGCTTCTATAATTAAAAAAATCTATAAATTGTATGATCTAGTTACTTATTTGTTACCTAGTAACTTGTTTCTATGTTCTGTTATTTACAGTAATATCATTTGTATTATTTATCTTGATGAAGATGGAGTTCCGTAGAAACGTCGATTTTAAATAAATATTAATACAGAACTTTAACATAAAACAGTTTTATTTTAATATAATGAGTTCTGAAAGATTTTTTACTATATTAAACATCTTGTAGTACATATAATGTCCATAATTTTAGGATTTAGTTCTGTATAATTTTTAATTTAATGTTTCGAAATAATCATCAATAATCATCATCAGGATAAATCATTATAAATGACTATAAACATAGAAACAAGTAACTAGGTAACAAAATACAAGTAACTTGATTACAAATTTTTATAAATTATTAATTAAACGAAGTCAGATTTTATTTAAATCATTGATATTATATTTTTTTTTGTAAAAAATCTATTGCTTCTCTTATCAATCTAATGTTAATATTAATGGATCTTGAAATAATAATAATAATAATATATATATACATACACAATCACGCTATGTACCCAACAGCATGTGGCACAAACTCTTTTCATCATCCCGAAATCAGACGCCTCCAAACATTCTTATCTAAACAAGCAACTTTCGCTTTATCCACATTCATAATTCATTCTCTCATACATGCTCTTTTAATCCTACTACTTGGAAACTTTCGCTCACGCAAGCCACTCTCTCAATCATACCACTCCAACTACTCATCGGACGTCCACTAGCAAACGTATCTCATCAAAATCATTCAAATAAATCTTTTGAACAGCAAACGTTCATTAGACGCATTCGCTCAACATGTCCGAACCATCTTAACTGACTCTAACACGGGACAACTTTTGCTACAACATTTTTTCGCAATTTCGCACTCATCATACACTAATCTATTTCGTACCCGATCTCTTCTATTTACACCCAGCTACCCCACGTACAAATCTCATTTCTCATTTTTCATAATAATAATAATAATAATAATCCGATTTATTTAACTATTTAGTTATTTATACAATCTATCTAATTGTATCTTCAAGTTTTATAGCATGAAGATTTTTATACACAAATAAAACAAAAACAAACTTAATACAGAATTATATATATATATATATATATATATATATATATATATATATATATATATATATATATTATCGTATTTTTTTAGCTGTCAGTCATTCATAATAATTACGTACGAATATTTTAGAAAGTTAATTGACTGAAAAATATCGGAACCAAATTCTTCGTATCGTTCACACACACACACATACTTGAAGAATTCAACTACAAATACCAAATAACAAAAAAAAAATTATTGTGAAATATATAGAGGTTCGATAACTCCAAAATAATTTGCAATAAAAAAATCGAACAAAGAAAAAGTTAACCTGTCGTTAATTCAGGAGATCGTAACCTTCCAAGAAAGTTGCACTTCTAAAGAAATGAGTTAAATACCTTCCGATATTAGTCACAATTCGGTTAAAACCTCAGTGAAATGAAATTAGCTGCGCACGATGAATTTCGGTAATTTAATGAACCTGTTGTAAGTTCCATTAACAGATTTTTATTCATCGGTTCACAGAAAAGACGGTCGATAGATCTTCTTTTGTTTTGCTCTTAAGATGATAATTTCAAATATTTAACAAATTGTGATAATATTATAATAATTATTACAATTTACAAACAGCGAACGCTTGAAATTAAAATTATTATTAAGCATTTCGTTCGGTAGAAAGTTGCGAATATTATGTTTGCGCATATTAAACTGTAGCTAAGCGTATCTCCTAACCGCTTGATAAATAGATGTTACTGTAGAAATGCTGTACGAGATGTATTTTCACCATTTTCATATTATTTTTGACATTTTTCTGAAGACAAAATCCAAAATTTTTTTTTTCAAAACTACCTACTAATGTGATATTTTTATGCCATTATAAGCAAAAATAGCTTCTTATAGTAATGTTAGTTAACTTATGCCGACATAAAAATTTATTTTTCGTTTTTTGCGTCTACTATAAAAATGACAAAAATAACTGTTTATCTCTCAGGTACATTTTTAATAAAATTGAAGTTATTTTTATGTATGTGCAAATGTATTTTAATTTTTGAAACCTAACTCCCTTTTTTTACCACTTTGACTGCAAGGAAAAAGTGATATAGCGTTTGGTACGGTGTCTGTAACATTTTCAAAAAAAAAATTTGTGTATAGAAATCCTTCATATAGTTCCTAGATGACGAATCTGAACTTAGTTTATGTGGGTGTATGTGTGTGCGTCGTCAGCTCGCTCGCTCGCTCGCTCGGTCGTAAGTCAAAATTTTATGGCCGCAACTCCTCCTAGACGGTTCAACCGATTTTAATGAAATTTTCAGGATAAATTTGTCTAGTACCCAAGATGGTCATGTGGTTTTATTTTTTTTCAATGATGCCAACTTTTCGAGAAAAAAACTACTAAATTTTTTTAAAATTCATATTGGCTACGTTATTTATCCGATTTTGATCAAATTTTCAGAAAAAATTTTCCTATAGTTCCCGTTAATTATATAATTTTATTAATATCCAGTGTTGCCAACTTTCCGAGAAAAAAATACTAAAGTTTTTAAAAATTTATTATGGCTATGTTATTTAACCGATTTTACTTAAATTTTCACAAAAGATTCTTCTAGTATTTATATAATTTATGTAATTTGAACAAAATACAGTGTTGCCAACTTTCCGAGAAAGAAATTACTAAAATTTTAAAAAATTTATTATGACCACTTTATTTAACCGATTTTAATCAAATTTTCATAAAAGATTTTCCTAGTGCCTAAATAAATTATACAATTTCAACAAAATACAGTGTTTCCAACTTTCCGAGAAAAAACTCACAAATTTTTTTAAAAATTCATTGTGGCTACATTATTTATTCGATTTTGATCAAATTTTCAGAAAAGTATCTCCTAGTGCCCACATAAATTATAATATTATTAAAATACAGTGTTGCCAACTTTCCGAGAAATGTCAAAGTAGTCTATAAATGGGTTTACCCATATACTTCTAATCTTGTTATATAAACTTTTTTCCAAAACTCAATAATAAATAAGATACAAGCCTGTAAAGGGGTGAAATAAAAATAATTAATTAATAACATAATATTATATTTTATAATTTGTATGTAAATATATATTTTTATATATTTTGTATATGATTTTATAAAATAACTTTTTAATAGTTAAATAAAATAAATTATTATTATTATTAAGCTTCTCTTCGGCCACAAATATCTACTAATAATATACTACTACTATGTTATATAAACTAGTGTTATTTGATAGAGAAAAAAGGTTACCATGGATAACATACATTTAACTGGATTAATTTAAAAAAAAAAACCAATTTCGGTTTATTAGACAACGTTGACTAACGATTCATTTGTTTTTGAAATATGGCGGAAAATTGAAATTATGTCAGTTTGGATTATTCATTGTGTAGCTGTTTGTACAAATATTTTTACAAAAATGATAAAATATACTTTTTACAGATACATATGAGTATACTACTTCAACGCAGATTTAATTTGTGTTATCAGTATTTGCTGGCTATTATTATGATTCAAATTTACATATTTTTTTTTATTTACAAATAATCTCATATAATAATCTCATTTCCACAGCAGTCATTTTTCTTTCATGCTTTTGCAGTCAAATAAATAAGTAACTAGATCGTAAAATTTATAAATTTGGCTTTTTTAATTAAGAATTTATAAAGTTCATGATCTAGTTACTTATTTTGTTACCTAGTGATTGGTTCCTATGTTTGTTTATTTGCTATAAATATCATTGGTATTGTTTATTTTGTGGTGTAAATAGTGTATGATGAGTGTGAAATTGAAAAAAATGTTGTAGCAAAAGTTGCCGTGTTAGTCAGTTAAGATGGTTCGGACATGTTGAGCGAATGAGTCTAATGAACGTTTGCTGTTAAAAAAATTTATTTGAATGATTTTGATGGTATACATATATGAGTAGTTGGAGTGGTATGATTGAGAGAGTGGCTTGCGTGAGCGAAAGTTTCCAAGTAGTAGGAATAAAAGAGCATGTATGAGAGGAGGAATTCTGAATGTGGATGAAGCGAAAGTTGCTTGTTTGCGGATATGAATGTTTGGAGGCGATTGATTTCGGGATGATGAAAAGAGTTTGTGCCACACCCTTTTGGGTACATGGCGTGATTGTGTATGTATGTATGTATGTTTATTTTAATGAAGACGGACGTTGACGGAATGAGTTCTAAAATATTTTTTGTATTATGTTTAATACTTACTTAATTTAATTTCTGGTCCGAATCAGGGAACTTTGGGATCCGAATCCAATACGCTATC